>LPNX010794954.1:1355244-1394125 GCA_001517045.1 Pseudotsuga menziesii | reverse complement strand
TAAATTTAGTCCCTCAGGTCCGGAAAAGTGATAAACCTATACCTGAGAATACTCTTCTCAATTCCGAAGAAAAGAGAGTGATCCTTTCTCATACTATTCTGCATGGGCCGAGAAAGAGATAACCTACCACCATGCGAATGCCCGTTCACATATTCTTAACGAGCTTGAACGGATGAGATAACTCGACAGTCAAGTCTATTTTTAAGGAGTCAGACCTGGGCCTAAAGAAACTCCATAAGGTGGGGAGTCCTATAACGGGATAGCTTGTAAAGAGAGATTCATATGAAGCTCTATTTGGCGTGAAAAATAGCTATGAGGAAACCCCTGGGCCTGAAACAGTGACGGAAATGAGTATCAAAGGCTGGCAATAGCATATAAGGATGATACTCATGAAATAGGGATCCTAGCCACGGAAGAACAATGGTAGAGACAAGGGACTAATGGCTTAGAATACCATAGTCCGTGGCAAAATGTTGTATACTAAGGTTAATGTGGATGATAAGTTGCCAACATATGTTGGAAAGAGCAAAAACCACCCTATAGAAGCATCAACACTTAGAAATAATAAGTAAACCTGTTCCAAGGCACAAAAATGATGGTATTAGTCAATTAGCATTTCAAACTATAGAAAAAGACCCACTTTACAAAATTTTATTTCTATTAATAGTTTGAAAATTGAAACATTTCATACCATTTCACTTTTTGAGCCAAAAAGGACAATTTTACCCTCTATATTTGATTGCTCGTTGTGGACAATTGGACCGGTGGAATTCAGATCCGTCAGTTGCAGGTAAATCTACACCCAGTGCTCTTTAATTTCATCCAAACAAATTTTTAATTTGAAAGTTAATTCGATTTAATTCATCAATATAAAAAATGGCAGAGGGCATACGCGGGTTACCATATATAAGAGTCACGCATACGTGGTTGATGCGTGGGTTACTGCATATGGAAGTCGCGTATGATGCGCGACCTGTCCCAATGGACAGTCGTGCATACTGCGCTACGAACAAAAGCATGAAAAAGAGTTAAAATTTTTAATTTTTTTTGATGAATTACGGAATTAAACTATGTGTTTTTTGTCAAGACATCATGGTGCTGGAGTGGAGGGAACGAGAACACGAGATAATGGACCAAGCGGCATTCCAAAGCCGGCCTCCCATTCAAGCTTTACGGAATAGTGGGATGTATAAGTTCTTTTGCACATCACCAATGCGGGCCAATGTCCGCATACTAGAGTTCTTGGTTAACTACTGGGATCATGACCTTGGGATGTTTAACATCGAGGGTGAGACTTTGGAATTTACCACTCAGGATCTCTATTTTATTACCGGATTATCACATCAGGGAGCCCCGGTGAACCTGGAGGGCACTGGCAGGAGTGGTGACCCCCTGAGTGTTCAGAATTATGTGGATGTATTCTGCAGGCCGGGAACTCAGAAAAAGGGCAGCAGCATTCTCATCTCAGATATACAGGACTTCACACTACAGGTACTAGCCAGTACGATTGTCAGACTTGCAGGGTCATCAGGACTACACTTGGCCACCAGGACTCGGATGAGAGTGGTAGTGGATTGCTTTAGAGGTACCCTATATGACTGGTGCTCAGGAATTTCCCCCATCATGAAGAGGCAATTGTCCGATTGTAGGAGGGGAAGATGCAAGAACTTTGGATATGCTAGTATCTTGGTTGCGTTCTTCTTTGAGAGGGTTCCAGCCATGAGCCCTGCGATACCCTTAGAGATCAAACATCCACGTCAGCCGAGGCTGAGCAGGTGGGGTGACATCTTCCTCCGTCAGGGAGGAGGTGACATAGTACAGAGTATGTACGATGACGATTTCTATACCTGGTGGGAACGACAGGTGCCAGCATTGGAGCAGTTTCCATATGCTGGATTAGATTTCCGAGGTGATCGAGATCTAGTCCTCCCTCCAAGAGGAGCATGGGGAGAGATGGGTAAGTCTTTTTAATTTTTATCATTATTAAATTTTTTATGAATTTTCCAATGATATAATATATATACATATGTACAAGTCTAATCCTAACTCATATGTCAAAATACAGATATTGGACCGGTCTGCCCCGCAGGGCACCCGCGCACCTTTGTACGTCCTGTAGCAGGAGGAGATCTTGGGCTGATCCAGGTACTCGAGGAAAAGCTGACCAGGCTTACCGAGCGAGTACCCACCATACGCATAGAGCATCTCCCTACAGCCATGCAGGAGTTTGTAGTAGGAGTTCCACCGGCCTGGCTACGTCTTTTCAGACGGGTAGCTAGGGCAGTATTGGTGTATAGAGAGGCAGTGGAGGCTACCGAGGCCGAGGAGGCTGAGGAAGCCAGGAGGCACAGACATCACGGGGACCAGCCAGGTCCTAGCGGCCATGGCAGCCAGGCATAGATTTAGGACATTTTGATGGATGATGATCCACACTTTGTATATATTTATATATTTTGGGATCTACGGATCAGACTTGACCTATCCTTTGTATAAACAGATATTTGCATATATATATGAGTTTTTGGTTGTCAGCTTATTTACAAATGTTTTTTACATGTGTGCTGTATATTTTATGAATTATGTGTGAGATGCCAGTCTAAAATGTAATTCTCATATGCATCAGATAATGAATTTTGGCTCCTTGGAATATGATTAAAAGTAATAACTTCAAAATGCCTTTCCAATGAACGAATTCTCATGAACTGACGTAACAATGTAGGGTTTCGTACCTGATAAGCTCGGTTGAGCTGGGAAACAACCAATTGGGAATCCAAACAGACCTCAAGCTGGGTAATACCACGTGACAACGCGTCCCATAAAAGCTCAATAACCGCCCTATATTCAGCAACATTATTAGAGGCAGGACCTAAACAAGCGCCTCTCGCGGCAACAAGCTGTCCTGTGGGAGAATAAATAACCCATGCTGCCGAAGCCAGGTTACAAGTGTGACGGCTGGCGCCATCAACGAAACCTACATACATTTCGGAAGACATCTGCAACCACCAGCAGATCGTATAAAAAAAACAAAACTGACAACCTAATGTACATAAAATACATACACTAATATACAAGAAAAAGTGCTAGGCCTAAGCGTAGTACTTCTTCAGGTAGAGCCCATTTCTAGGCTCAGGCAGCTTATTCCCATCATAATCCATTAATTCATATGCGCCTTTACTCAAAACTTTAGATACGACATAGGGTCCTAACCACATGGCCTTGAACTTACCTGCCCCTAGAGGTTCTTTATCTTGGTCCCAGAGCAAGACAAGTTCCCCTTCAGAGAAAATTCTAGGCTTGACCGATTTATCGTATTGAGCTTTAACCCTATTCTTGTGAGCCTCGTTCACGGTCAGCGCATCTCTACGCTGCTCATCAAGGTGTTCTAAGTGTAACAACCGTTCTTCAAGCTCAGTCGTATCAGGAAGCACATGAATAGCTATCTGTAAAGATGGGATTTCGCATTCAATCGGAGTAATAGCTTCCACCCCATGAATGAGTTGGAAGGGGGGAAAACCTGTAGCAGTTTTGACATTGGTTCGATAAGCCCAAAGAGCAGGGTATAACATAATATGCCAATTGGAGCGGGCTGTATTAATAGTACGTTTAAGAATGTGTTAGCTCTCCAAGAAACTACTCAGTGGTTATGGCTGAGTATGCTTGGTAACTTAGAAATTATGTTTTCAGTAGGTGGATCAATGGGATACCAAGAAAGCACAATGAAGAGATTAACTTATCAGAACATCTTAATGAGCCAGTGCTTTTAGAAACTATAAATCAGATGCAATATAACAGTGAGTGGTATGAAGAATACTATTTAGATAACCAAGTACATGGAATGCAGGGTCAAAGATAACCAAGTACATTTGAATGCAGGGTCATACTAAATAGTAAAGGATTCCTTCATTCAAGTTCATGAGCATAAAGCTGAGCTAAACTTAAACAGAGTACAGAACAGAAAGATAGATGAAAAGTCTGATAATAGCAGCAAAAGAAGACTGTGATTGTATTAAGATAAGCAATCAGTACATAGGCCAAATTCTCTCCAAGATTGAACCCCCCTCCAATATGAGTTCATAGGCTTTTTTAAAGCCTTTACAAAACTGTTTCCAGATCCTAAAAGTGTGGATCTATTTAATTCAACTAAAACAAAACGATAGGGACTGATCCTAAAATCAAGCAGATTCTGATGTGAAGATCTTTTTTAACAGTTCGATGGTTGGTGAAGTGAAGCAGCCTTCCAAGGCTCGGTGGACAGAGTTGGGCGCACCACCGATCCAAAACTCGCTCCAAATCTCTGAGATATAGATAATATGCTTTATAATCCATTCATTTTGCCAGTTCAGCGAATCAACACTGAGTTCTGGGCGAAATTAGAGAACCTTTGCAAAAAACAGGCTTTTGGCAGTTAACCATCATGCTGATTCCGTGCCTTAACCGCCGAAAGTCAGTCCTTTTGGCAGCTAATGAGCTCTGTGGGGCTCGCCTAAGCTGCCAAAACCCGTAGAATTCCTGAAAAAACTGCCTTTGGAAAAAACCAAGTTTCTCAGCCGTCCGATGTCCATTTTGCATGTTCGAATAGTCGATTTTGATCTACAGATCACAAGCTATCCACTGGTGCTTTCAGATTTGAATTTGGAGTTCAGGAAGGCTGTCAAAATTGCCCCGCAAGATCACGCGATTTCAGCAAAAAATAACTCTTGAGTTATGGTTCAACAATGAAAAAACCTCACAGGGCAGCCAAGTGACAAATCATAGCTGAGCATTCGGGATTTATTTAATAATGGAGCACGTTGCAACAGACAGATGACATAGTAACTGGAGTTTTAACCCGAGATGTAAAGATGAATGATGGAGATGAGGTGTTTCAGTCGAACTGGTCTTGTGGCTGAAATTTAGGAACGAAATTATGAACACTTAACAGCAGACTCGAGTTATTTTATGTGATGATTTCTTTGCCACCTGTGATCCTTTAGTATTCTGTTAGAAGACTGCCCCTGTTCCATCTATTTGCAATTTCCATTCACTACTCTGTGCAATAATTATTTTCTGCCAATTCCTTGACAATTCTGCTGCTTCTGAAGGCTAGAGATCAATGTCACAATATATATGAAACTTTCTTCTTACAAAAAGGCGGCCATGAGACTTTCTGTCCTCTGCTTCAAAGGCTGAGTAAAGATCTGAAACTGATGGCACGAGCAATAGATGCAGAGTACAGTGGGTACTGCGGAGTTTGGGCAAAGAGTTCTATACGTTTTATGGTATAATAAACAGTTGAATCATCATATGAACCCCAGGAATTGCACTATCTGTCAAAAACAGGTCCTCTGAATTATTGCTCTCTTGTCCTTCACTGGCTGCAGGCAATTCTTTGCACTATTCGTGGCAGTATACCGATGATGCCATATTGCTCAAAAAGGGCCCGTGACTTAGTATTTTCAATATTGCTGTTCATGGAATAATAACTTCAACCTGTTTTCAAAGAACTTGGAACCGGAGCTTGAAAACCAGCTACTTCAACCATTAATGTTGGAAGAAATTAATCTGTCAAGAACCTTGTCATTTGCAGAAGATGAATATGGCATATGACTTGACATTGGAGCGTGCGAAAGCACAAGATTTTAATTTTTACACATACCAACATTTTTGACAGTTAAGGCCGTTTTGGAAAACCATCTTAGCTGTTGAAACTGACCTGTTTCGGTAGTTAAGTAAACTTCCACAGATTGAGTTCACTGCCGAAAGCAAAAAAAAATTTGGAATTTGAAGCACAAGACTCACAGATATAAAAATTTTAACCCATTCTATCACCCAAAATGATGGTGTACTTTTTGGGAGATAACAGAATGGTCTTTAAAGTCTTATTCACAGCCTCAACCTGACCATTTGCTTGCGGATAATAGGGAGAAGAGTGTTCTTGTCGAAATCCGAGCATGGTGGTCAGTTCTGTCATCATGTTATTTTGGAAATGACTGCCATGGTCAGTGACAATCACCTTTGGAATACCGAACCTAGCAATGATCTGATTGAAAACGAAGAAAGCTGTTGTTTCCTCGTCCTCCTTAAAAGTAGGCATTGCCTCTGCCCATTTTGTGAAATAGTCGACAACGACAATGATGTATTTGTGCCCCCCAGCTGAGGCTGGGTTGCATGTCATATAATCAATCCCCCACTTCATGAAGTGGCATACCGAGACAACGGGAAACAAAGGAGCAGGATGCGACCGCATCTTTCTGGTGAATAGCTGACAAGGGTGACAGCGCTTTACTGCTTCCACACAATCTTTAAAGATTGAGGGCCAGAAATAACCGGCACGTAAGATTTTCTGGGCCGTTGCTAACCCAGATAAATGACCCCCACATGCTCCACTATGAGAATCATTTAGGACAACCTCCGCTTCCTCATGAGTAAGGCAGCGACGCAAGACAAAATCTACCCCTCTTCGATATAAAGTATCTCCTATTATGAGGTAGTTTTTAGCATGCAGTCTTAACTTACGTCGGTCTTCCCTAGAGTAAGCAGCAGGACACTTTGAAGTCTGGAGATATATGAGAATATCTCCGTACCAAGGATCAGAGGTGGCTATAAGGAAGATGTTCTCATCTAGGAATGAGTCATCTTGAATCACTACATCGTCTTCCGTAGGGAATTCTGCTATAAGCTCAGCAAACACTAAGGACTTTTTGGATTTAGCGGATTGGAAAACTAAGTCAAACTCTTGGAGAATGACTATCCACTTGTTGAATTTTTCCCCAACAATGCAATGGGATAAAACATATTGGAAAGGGTTTACATCCGCCACTACAGTAGTGGTCCTCAGTAAGATGTAGTGCCGTAACCTCTGTACAGCATAGACAGCCGCTAAGGCTAACTTCTCGATGTGAGAGTACTTAAGCTCAGGCCCAACCAAAGCACGGCTAAGATAATACACCACATGCTCAACGAGCTTGTCATTTTCCTGAACTAGTACTACTCCAATGGTGGACTCCAATGCAGCCAGATACAATATAAAGTCCCTAGAATAGTCTGGCGGGCGCAATAAAGGAGTCGACAACAAGGCTTTCTTCAATGCCTCAAACGCGAGTTGTGCAGCTTCATCCCATACAAATGGGGTGTCCTGTTTGAGCAGGCGCATGAAACCTTTCGTGATCTTGGCATAATTAACGATGAAACGTTGAAGGAAGTTAGACTTTCCTTGTAGACTCTGAAGTTTCCTGAGTGTGCGAGGAGGAGGCAGATTTACAATGGCCTCAACTTTTAGGGGATCCACCTGAATGCCCCTACTTGAAACAATGAATCCTAGTAGTCTCCCTGACTCGACGCAGAAAACGCACTTGTGGGGATTCAAGCGAATTTTGTAGTATCTGCATCTCTCAAAAATCAACCTCAAATGATCAGGATGCTTGATCCTCTTGCGAGAATGTGCAGGTAGATCATCTAGGTAAGGCTCGATAATGGCTTTTATATCGTGAAAAGCAAAGTTCATGGCTCTTTGAAAGGTTTCCCCTGCATTTTTCAATCCAAAGGGCATTTTTCTATAAGCGAATGTACCCCAAGGGCAAATAAAAGCAGTTTTATGTTGGTCTTCTGGTTTGATTTGGATTTGATTGTAGCCGGAAAAACCATCCATAAAAGAAAAGACTTCACTCCCCGCACATGCATCAATGATCTGATCAATGAATGGTGTGGGGTAATTGTCCTTGGGACAAGCTTTGTTAAGGTCTCGAAAGTCAGTACAAACGCGAATAGTCCCTTTCTTTTTGTCAACAGGAACTGGGTTAGACACCCACTCAGTCAAAGCAATAGGATATATAAAACCAGCTTTCAAGAGCTTCTCAACCTCTGCCTTTACAGCCGCCGCTTTACGCGGGTTCACGGGGCGTAATTTCTGCCGAACTGGTTTGGCATCAGGGTAAGTACGGATCTCATGTTGGACAATAGATGGATCAATTCCTGGCATCTCCTCATATGACCAGGCAAAGACATCGTGGAATTCCTTGAAAAGGGCTGTATAGATAGCAATCTCCTCTGGAGAGCAGTTTGCTCCTATATAGATGTTTTCCATGACATCTGGGTTGGCGAAAATGTTGATTGGTATAGTAGCGGAAATGTTTGCCATATTCCCCTCAGCAAACACCCCTTCTCTAGGCAAAGGGTTCACAGGTACATCAACATCCCCAGGCAGTCTCACATGGAACTCTTGGTTTTCGATCTTGCTTAGCTCTGGAAGGAAATAAGACCGGTGATGAAGATCCTCACATATCTTCTCACATGCACACATAGCTTCCAGAATGGCTTCATTGGAAGGTAAAATAGTCTCTAAGCAATCTATGGAATGTACAGAGTTCTCTGCCCATGCAGGCATATAGACTTCTTCCAGATCATCCGAGACTGAAAAAGGATCTGGAATAGGATCAGCAGTGGCTTGGGTAATAGCTTGATATGCCACTTCCACCACTGATAAGGGCACTTCCAGTTCCTGGGGGGTTGGGAGAACCCAAGGATCAGTCCTATCCACCACCGAAGTGATGGAATTCCCCACACTAGTGGAATCGATATAGTTAACCGGGGCTGGGATGTCAAATGTGCCCATCAAAGATGAATACAATCCAGCCCCCAAGCTCTGAGCAGGCTTGGCCTGATCAACCAATGGTACATTGGAATCTTTAGACTCTAAACGGCCCTTTCAAGTAAAATCAAGTTGGTCAACAGTAACCAACTTGCCCTCATGTGGGAATACCACAACTCGAAGAACAGCCGATGCAACAGTAGTCATTGCATAAGTCCAATTCCTCCCCAAAAGAAAATTATAGTCCAAGGTAGCATCAATCACTTCAACTTCAACAGAGACTGCTTTGCCTGCCAACTTAATCTCGAAAGCTGGCAAGATACCATGTGGACGGAAAGACCTTCCATCGAAAGCAGTAAGTAAAGTGGTTGATGGGACTAGCTCTGGGGATCCTAGAGCTTTCCAGCATGCCAGGGACATGACACAAGTAGAGGCTCCCTCATCCACAACAGCTCGTCCAATGGTCTTACCACCATGGACAACATCTATGGATAGGGCTACATGGTAAGGGAGGCGAATTTTGACATCAGACAAACAAAGTTTCGCCGTGAGACTCGAAGAGTCCATACTACCTAGAGCCGCTAAAAGGGCATCCTGCTGGGTGGGACAACTCTGAAGCACCTCCAAATCAGACATTGCACATGGGGTTTGAGCTAGATCTTCAACTACTGAGTAGTTGGAAGCAGCCCTATTGGGATTATGCAAAGTCTTCTTAAGGACACCTTTGGGTATCTTTGGCATTATTTCCAATGGTTTCTCTATAGTAAGAGGATTGGAAGGTTCAGCTACAGCTTTACCCTTCTCCTCGGTCTCCTTCTCCTTCTCATAGTTCTTGTTCCTGGTTTGCAACAAAGTAGAGGATCTAACCATGTTGATATAATTAGGGTCAGGAGCAGCTTGGCTTCCCCTAGCTACAGTAGAAGCTGACGCAGAATTCTGTCCTTGGGGAAATGGATCCTTTAGGACAGCCGTTGGTTGGGTTTTTAACAGCTTCTGAGCTTGTTCCATGAGGGGACAAAGGTGGGTCAAATGGTCTCCCTGGCACAACTTACAAGGAAACTTGACTTTATTTTTATCTTTCTTGCCCCCATCAGCATTGTTTGCGGGCTTGGGCTTGTTTTGGTTTTGGTTTCCCTCTCCTTTTTTTCCCTTCTTCTTCTTACCGCCGGACTGCTGATTGCCCTTTTGAGAAGATTGAGCAAATACATTTGCATTTTGGGAAGAGGGGGCAGCCTTTGCTGCCTCCGCTGCAGACTGTTTGACAGACAATTGTTGAATTTGTTTTGTCAAAGACTCTACAGTGGGAGAACTGACGGACCCAACCACACCATCGGCATGGGGTCCAGGCTTGGGTTTCTCAGCCTCATGAGAATGCCTTGGTGCCTCAGGGATGATCTCGTATAAGATCCCAGACTGTGAGTAAATCAAGTCTAACTGCTGGGCCCTGAGTATGGCTTCTTCCTCACTAGTCACTCCTGATGTAGAAACATCCTTAGATATATAGGGTAATAAATATTTAAGGAACCATTCTAATAAAAACTCAGGAGGGATGGTAGCTTTAATAAGGATCTTTCGCCTCCTCCACTCTTGGATATGATCTGAGATGTGGGTTGCCTTATTTTGTCTAAAGGTGGACAACAAGTCCGTTCCGAAATCGTAACGAACTGGAAGCTGAAAGTGGCTGAGGAAAGCACTCGCCAAATCCCAGAAACTACTAAAAGCAGCAGAAGGCAACTCAATGTACCATTTTTCTGCAGTGCCAGCAAGGGTCCTCTGGAATAGCTTCAGTCTCACTGAATCTTCATTCAATGAGTTGGAAGAACACCATAAGTGAAAGGTGGTGGCATGTGCCCCCGGATCTTCACCAGCCTTACCTTCTAACTTAGGGATATCCGAAGGCAGTTTGGTGGGAACAGGTGGCCACAAGGGGTCATGCCTCACCGGATCGTTCATCAATTTTGATAAATCTGGCAAGTTCAAAGTTGCCAGAAAGGGAAGTTTTGGCCTAACCGATGCACTCGATGTGCTAGCTTGGGTATTAGAGGGACTTTCCCCCACATTCCCATAAGTAAAAGTAGGGTTGCCCCCTGACATCGGTAATGAAGTGGGAAGGTTGCTTTGGAACGGGTTCCATCCATAGGCTACCGGATTTTGGGTGGGGGGTGCAGTATAAGTAGGTCGGACCATCCCCATAGAAGCTGGGGTCTGAAATACTGGAGCTGGTATTCCTCCACTAAACAAAGAGAAGGGAGAGCTCGTATATGGGGTCGAAATAGGTGTTTGGAAGCTTTTCCCATAAGAGGTGTTGGCTCCAAACTGCACTCCTACGTATGAAGGAGGTGGACCTACGTACGGATTGGATGGGGGTATGTGCCCCCCATTCCAAGGGAATCCTTGGACAAAGGCCGAGGATCCCACCGGACCACTGTGGGTAGGGTAAGAGAAAGAAGAAGGTATTGTAGGTATACTGGGAATCCCAGTAGCCATATCACCAGACATACTTCCAATGTTCGAGTAAACAGGTGGTTGGACCACCCTGCTTGCTGGAGTTAGGGGTATGGAAGGTAAATTAGATCAAGGGGCACTAGCCGGGGGAGGTAGTACCCCTTCAACCGGAAGGGTTGAGGTGAAAACAAATGAACTTTCTCCTTCAGAAGACATGGCTCTACCTACAGGTACACCTAGTACTGGTGAACTAAAGGATCTAACCTGCACGATCACTGGATCGTTCAAATCAGTCAAGGGAGGATTATAATGTCTTGGAAGCTCGTCAGCTTGCAGCTCTTCTATCTCAACTGTGTCTAAATCAAAGCAGTTAACTATTAACTCAGGTTCACCAAGAACCTCACTAGTTCCTACTGGTTCAAAAGAACCACCTGTGCTTAATCTCCTCCTTTGGGGTAAAGGTGGACGTTCCAGTGGTGTGAGAGGAGGAAGGTTTCTCAACCTTCTTGACCTTCTATGCAGTTGGTCCTCCAAAATTAAGACTCAAACAAACCACACCCTAAGGTCAGACTAATCACAAGCAAATCCACAGAGCATACACTAAAAAGATCCTAGAGTCTCAAGCAAGCAAAACAGGCTATAAAGATATACCTTCCAGAAGAAGGCTGATGAACAGTTACTTGGCATCCTTGAGGGGTTCTCAGGCACAAGCAGAGGAATCACCCAACCGCCCTCTTGCACTTTCCACAAGGGTTTCCTTCCAAGTCCGTTCAAGGTCAACCAGAAATAACCTTCCGGTTTACCTGTGTATGAGCCCTAAAAGACAAGAGACTAAAGGCTACCTTGACAATACCTACTGTCTGGGGGGACAGTCGCAAGCCGGTCTCATACGCATGAGCAGGGTAGATGAGCCCAAAATTCTGCCTAGACAGAATCCTCAGATGTGTAAAAGTCCTGGGTTACGTTTTGACAAGGATTTAGGGGGTTATCCCCTCTGTCCAAGCCTCCACGCGGCCTCGTGCTTAACTCCCGTTTGAGAGGAGCTTCCCAGATATAGCGGTAGAACCAAGGATTTACCTAATGAATGGCCCACTATGTTTGAATTTATAGTTTGTGGGAAGTTTACACTCCCTAGCCCACAAACCTAGCCTAAGCTAGTAGGTGGAAGGCCCTAAAAATAAAAACTTACTAATAGATTTTAAATTTAAGCGTTAATTTTAAGGGCTGTTCTTTACTCAAAGGAAGTGGTAGTGATGGACTGTATGGTGTTTTGACTCAGCAGAAAATAGATGAAATAAAGGTGCATCTAAAGCAATCTAACACTATAAAATAAACTTCTTTTCATTTTTTCAAATATGTTGATGAACTAACAGCACTAAATAAGAGAAACTAAGCCTATATGTTTTTGTATTTTTCTGAGATAAAAATTCTTTAAACTGAAAATCAAACACTACTTTATGCAAAAATTACAATGCAAAAGATAACTATGTTTTGTTTTTCACTTTAAAAAATGCTAAAAAAAAACTACTGTGCATGGGTAAATGCAATTCTTGAGTAAAATTGACACTTATAAACTGTAAAAAAGACACAAACTGAAACTAACAGGCATACAGGACCAAAAGCCAGCAAGAAAAGCAGACTAAGACCTCAACTTGGGTGCAGACAATGATCAAGAAATCACTGTAGACTTTTAAACAAGCAGGTGCAAACCAATAACTGACAGGAATCAGACTGGACAGACAGAGTCTAAGACCCTGATCATTGATCTAGACTCAGGCACTCACATCAACAACCCAAACAGGCCAGAAAGTTTTCAAGATGCAGACAGTAAATAAAAACAAGTAAACAGAACCCAAGGGCTTCGAAAAGCACTAATATGTGATCACCTGATATACTCAGACAGCTATACAACACTCTTAAAGAAAGTCTTAACCGAAAATAGGACTTATAGAAGGCCAAAGAACAAGCAAAATTCAACACAAAATCACAGTTTTCAGGAGTATACGCGACTGTGTAGTAGAGCAGGTCGCGAATGATACGCGACTGTTCTATATGACAACCCGCGAATTCAATTCAGCATACGCGACTGTTCTATATGAAAACCTGCGAATTCAACTCAGCATACGCGACTGTATAGACAGACAACCCGCGCATGGGTATAAAAATTTCTCAGAAAACAGAGAAAAACCAAGACTTTCAAATGCTGTAAGTATGTAAGAAAGCAGGACAAAAGATCACAAACAAGACTTCGAGCAATCACTGGTCAGGACAACAGAAAAAGACCTAAAGCAGAATTGGCATCCCCAGTGGAGTCGCCAGTTCTGTTGTAATGGATAATTCACCTAATAACCTAGGTCTGGGGGTTACCAACATACTCTAACACTTGCAGACAATTTGACTTATGAAAGTACAAAACAGGAAATAGGAAAGTAGCAGGACTTACTTGTATTAAACGAAGGTTGATCCAAGCTATCTTCTTCCTCCTTTGTTCTTCTTCCCAAGTCTCCAGGATAGTTCCTCCTTCACTTGTTAACACAGATTCTTCCAAATACAGTATGATTCATATATAATGATGTAGGTTAGGCAAATCATAGATTATAATGAAATGTAAACATTTACTAATCCACAACACATGAAACACAATATGGAAGAAGTTCTCTGCTTTATTAACAATAATAGAGGGATTTTAGGTTACAACCTAATGTCTGAACAAGAAACTCCTCTGTCACCAAAGGACTATGAGTTTCTCTGCTCCAAAGATTCTGTAGACAATCCACCAGCATAAATTTGCTCTCCAAGTATTACCCCTAACACCCTCCCCAAGGCCTCTATTTATCTGAAGGAAATGAGACAATTCTTGAAGGTTAGGGAGGTTATAGCAGTTAATGGGATTAAGGTAAATGGGTAAACAAATCTCCCATTAACTCATGTTTTTAAATATTAATTTTGAGGAAGGCATACATGGGTCTGTAGTAAGACAACCCACGTATGATACGCGACTCTATAAACAAGCAACCCGTGCATACAAGTATGCGTGACCTGCTAAACATGAGACTCACGCATGATGCATGACATGTCAATAGAGATAGTCGCGTATGCAACTCAAAATCACAAAAAGGCAAAGTAATCAGCTGGGCATATAGGCAATGTATTTCCTGATGAGCCAAGGTATATTGGAAATGGGTAAACCTCTATCCATAATTGTCCTTTTATGTGCCGACATGAGGGATATCAGCACTTGGACGGAGAGGTGCCATTCAGCTGTATAACACTCTCTACATATCTAAGTCCACCACTGAATCCTCACACAGATCTGGTATGCTGCTCACATATATGAGTGTGATTTCCCTCCTATGACCTCTAACGAGGCTTTGATAACACATTATTTTTTCTCAAACGTCTCTACTCACCCTTAGAAGTCATATCTCAACTTGACCATGATATTCACTAATACCAGATGAAACACACTTCTATCAAGTTTAAAATTTGTAGCACATGAAATCCTTACAACTCATAAACAATCACGTAATCACACACATGACTTAGAAATTTGTTGTGGAAACCCCAGTGGGGAAAAACAGCTACAGTGGTGCTTTGTCCTTTCTCAATACCAAATAAAATAGAATATAGAAGAAGTACAATAAGATTTAGAGAAGAAACTAGGGAACCTGAAGGGCCAAATCCCTAGATCTGTAGGAGCTGCAACTGTTGCTCTTGAATAATGCACCTCCAAAAGTACACTCTTATGTTGTACCTCTCAAATATGACTCCGTCAATCACTGGATTTTGTACACTCTTTATAATTGTCAAAAGGATGCTCCCTCATATCTTTGCTTTGATCTGCTCTGATCTAGAAGATGAATTGTGTCCTCAATCACTGAAAATGTCCCCCAACTATATAGCTAAGCCTTCACTCCTCTGAGGCACGTCTCAGTTGATATGCTATAACTATGAATCTGAATGATCATTGAATACCTCCCCTCAATCACTGATGAAGACCCTCATCTCTCTAGGCCCTCTTAGCCTCCCACATGTGTGAAACAACTCCCTCATGGCCCACACTTGTGATGTATTGGTGCTCACGTCCTCCTCCGCTTGCTCACACTATTTCTTCTCCTCAGTCTATTAATATTCTCAGTGAAGACTCTCCCTCTCACTACTATGATGAAATAACTCCTCACTCTCCAAATATTTGTCCTCTCACTACCCTCAGGAATGCGCCCCCAACTATCTTAGATGGTTTTCCCTCCTTTGGTCAACTGCTGCTCACAACTGCTTTGGTCTCCTGATACTCACAAAAGATAAATGATTTTTGCACCCTCAATTCCTTTTTATAAGTCACTTAGAAATTAGGTCACCAACACTAATTTCTCTTTTGTGCCCAAAATCATACTGTTGCATTAAAAAATGCATGCATGCACTTTTGCATGTAATTAGAAAAAGTGTCTTAACTCATTGCATGTCTTCATTATTGGATCCATGACACTTAGTAGAGTGCATCTCACACTCTATCCTCCCACCTATGCTAATAAGTGCCTCCATGTTATGAATTCCACATGGAGGACATCTTGAGTTAACCCATAACTCAACAATCCCTCTTAACGAAGGATGTCCAACCACAAATGATGCTCGAATCCAACAAGTCCTCTGTGCAGTCATATATGTTCTCAATACCTATGCTGCCCTCTAACCTGCAATACTCTGATCCTCCTCCATACTAGAGGTGTCAGAAGGACCCTCTCTCTCTCTCTTAGACCAAATCATCGATCTTGGGCTTAATGTCCCTCTGAGTCTTTGTTGTAGCCAACCTCTGAATCTATCATCAAGTGGATCAACTGACCGATACCTGACCTCCCTATCTTGAGATTATTCATCTTATTCCTAAGCTAAATCCATCTCAGTCATCTCATACCAACTCAATCTCTATATGGTACTAGTATAATCATCTCGCTCTCCTCTCTTCCATGTGGACTGAATCTCCAAAGGCTCATCCAAGCTATGAGATTTTAGCTCCAACTCCATCTCAGAGTCTGATGAGGATTCTGACAACCACTCATTTTTTCCAATTGTTCATGATTTGCTTTATGTTTTTTTCTATTTTTATGGAAATGACTGGTGATTCAAAGCTTCCTGAAGCTTGATTTGATGATATATCTTACCATCGGGAAATATGAGGAGCCAAGGCCATGGTGTGCATGGTGTGCAATGTAATTCTCAAGCAGTAGAGAAGTATGAGGTGAACATGATCATGTGGGTTTTGTTGTTCTTTGTGATGGGATCACTTCTCATTAGGGTTTTATGACTCGTGTTAATTCTTCTGACCTTAAACCTACTGCATTTTTTTATGTGATGTGGATTCCACATTCTTTAAACGTCGTATGACTTGTTATCCCATTGTGGTGCATCATCTCATACCTTGAGAAAGGAGTCATTATCTTCAGCTAGCAAAGAACTCCAATGGGTTTGCTTAGATTTCGATATTTCTCCTCGTCATTGAATATTTCAATGCTTAGATGAGGATGAAGTCACTTGGCTATGTAGAATGCAAAAGAGAGAGAAATGCAAAATTAGAATCGTTTAATCCTCATGATTTATGGACTTTGGAATATTTGGCCCTGACAACTTCTAAATAGATTTTTGGTTTTAGTTTTCATCATAAGAATTAGTAGACCTTAGTGTTTTTCACCAAGGAAATCAAGGTTCTAGAATAGATCCTGTGACTTCGGCCCTCGTGAATGTGGTGGGATTGCATCATCCCTGAACTTCAGTTCAAAATCTATCTAGAGGTCTTGGCCCCCATGAATGTGGTAGGATTTCATCATCCATGAACTTCAGTTCAAAATGTATCCAGAGGTCTCGGCCCCCGTGAAAGTGGTGGATTGCATCATCCCTGAACCTCAGTTCAAAATGTATCCGGAGGTCTCGACCCCCATGAAAGTGGTGGGATTGCATCATCCCTGAACCTTGGTTCAAAATGTATCCAGAGATCTCGGTCCTCGTGAATGTGGTAGGATTGTATCATCCTTGAACTTCGGTTCAGAATGGATCTGGTGACTTCAGAACTTGAGAATGTGTGTTGATCCCGTAATTCCTAGAGGAAGGATTGTCTGAGTTCCACATATGTGTTGATCCCGTAATTCCGAAAGGAAGGATCATTAGTAACTCTGTAAAGACCTAAATCCTGTAGTTCTGAAAGGAAGGATCATTGAATTGATCCCATAATTCCAATAGGAAGGATTGTCTAAGTTCCACATATGTGTTGATCTCGTAATTCCAATAGGAAGGATTGTCTGAGTTCCACATCTGTGTTGATCCCATAATTCCAAAAGGAAGGATCATTAGTAACTCCGTAAAGACCTAAATCCTATAATTCCGAAAGGAAGGATCATTGAATTGATCCCGTAATTCCAATAGGAAGGATTGTCTAAGTTCCACAGATGTGTTGATCCCATAATTCCAATAGGAAGGATTGTCTAAGTTCCACAAATGTGTTGATCCTGTAATTCCGAAAGGAAGGATCGTTAGTAACTCCATCAAGACATAAATTCTGTAATTCCAAAAGGAAGGATCGTTAGTAACTCCGTAAAGACCTAAATCCCGTAATTCCAAAAGGAAGGATCATTGGTAACTCCATAAAGACCTAAATCCTGTAATTCTGAAAGGAAGGATCGTGTTGATGTTTTGATGATGTTGATGTCTTGATGATAATGATGTTTTTATGATGATGATGATGTAATAATCGAAAGATCAATGTATGATGATGATGATGTACTGATCGAAAGATCAGAGTATGATGATGATTACGATGTACTGATCGAAAGATCAGAGTATGATGATGATTACGATGTACTGATCGAAAGATCAAAGTGTGATGCTGATGATGTACTAATCAAAAGATCAGAGCATGATGATGATGTACTGATCGAAAGATCAGAGTATGATGATGATAGCGTACTGATCAAATGATCAGTATGTGATGATAACGACATACTGATCAAAAGATCAGAATATCATGATGATGATGCTGTTTCAGAATTGAAGTATGATTATGGTGTTGATCACGATGTTACTGATCAGGTTGCTGATCGAAAGAACAAAATGCTGAAGAAGTTGTTGCTGATCGAAAGATCAAAGTACTGAAGATGTTGCTAATCAAAATGTTGAAGATGTTGTTGCTGATCGAAAGATCAAAGTGCTGAAGATGTTGCTGATCGAAATTTTTAAGATGTTGTCACTGATCGAAAGATCAAAGTGCTGAAGATGTTGCTGATAAAAATGCTGAAGATATTGTTGCTGATCGAAAGGTCAAAACTTTGAAGATGTTGCTGATCGAAAGGTCAAAGTGCTAAAGATGTTGCTGCTAATTTAAAGGTCTAAGTGCTGAAGATGTTGTTGTTCGAAAGGTCAAAGTGCTGAAGATGTTGCTAAAGGTGTTGCTGATCAAAAGGTCAAAGTGTTGAAGATGTTGCTGATCAAAAGGTCAAAAGATGCTGATGCTGATCAAAGAGTTGATGTTGTTGAAAATTGAAGACGAAGACTATATGATGTTGAAAAGCTTCCAATGATTTATATATGTGTTACCCTGATGATGTTGATGGTGTCCTCTCCTACTATTGTTGTGGTTGTTGTAGAATACCCTTCTCATTAATGGGGAGTGTTGAAATATTGTAACTTCAAAGAATATTCTATATGTATCTTTTGCGGTCCTTGATGGTCCTACCAGGAGAACCACTTGTATTATATTGTACCCTGATGCTTCTAATTGGAAGAACTAATAAGAGTCATGAGGTTGTCCCCTCTAATTGTAAAGGTGGGTCATTATCACCCCAGTGTGGTTACTTGAGCCTACATGTGTAACTCGAGCCTACATGATTAAATCGAGCCTACATGTCAGATGAGTTAATTGAAGTGAACGAATGAATATAAATAGAGGTGTAGCTCTCCTCATTTTTGACACACACTCTCACTTGTGTAGCGCATTAGTGGAGAAGAGAAGTAGATGTAGAAGGAGGAGGATCATGCTTTGATCTCCTTGCTGGTTTTATCTTTTATCTTTTGGGGGCATCTATATTGAGGAAGCTTTTGCTGGGTTTTTCCCTTTAGGGTTTTCCCAGTATAAATCCTTGTGTTCATTTTGTATGGTTGTGCTTGCCTATCTTTCAATGATCCTGTTTATATGCTTTTGTTATGAATATGAAATGAAATACTGATGTCTTAGCTAAGCATATGAAAATTTAACATGGTATCAGAGCCACCCTGAAAGAAGACATTGTGCAGATATAGAAGCTAGGGATTCTTATTTTTTGGGTCTCTATCCACAATCGATCAGCAAAAGAAAGCTAGACTGAATCTCCATTGAAGGGCGCATCTTTCTGTCGAAGCGGAATTTGATTTCGAGCATTTTCAGTTTTGGTGCGGAACATTAGGGCTTTCTACAGAAGAGGAATTTTTGAGTGAGCCCAGCATAGGATTTTTATCCTCATCAAAATCGAATTTTAGAGACCTGGATCAGGAAATTTGGTTGGGTGAAACTTCAGAAAAGTCAAACCCTAGTTTGACTCCGATCTGGACAAACCCTAAATACTAAAACTTCCAAGTTTTGGTACATTCGCTATATCCTGAGATTGGTGAAGGATCAAGAGTTGAAAATTTCAGAGACTGAAGATAAAATCCTGATTTACACTGTATCCAAAATTCAACCTCATATTTTCTATATTTTGGTAGATCTGATCCCTCCAAGTTAGGGTTCTAGCCTCTTCCAAAATTCATCCCTAAACAGGACACCTGGGGCTAATTGCTGTAGCATGGGCTACAGAGGTCCAAATAAAATTTCTAAAGATTTTACAGAAAAAGAACAAAATTTAATTTCTTTTTTCTGAATCTTAGAACCTGAAGATGAATCAGTGACACGTGGCATTCCGTACAACTTCACTGTTCTGAACAATCCTGTAACAGGTCACCTTGGGAAAATGCTCATAAATCCCAATTTCTGAAACCAATTCTGACGAAACCTATGGTTTTGGATCAGGGACATGTGAGGTTACCTCATTGAAAAATTTCAGACATGGAGGAGTAGTAATTTCGGAGATATCACAGAAATAGTAACAGGAATTTCTGCAGAAGAAATTGGAAAACTAGGGCTTCCTGTTCCAGGAGCTTCCCTCCACTGTTTTCAGAAAAGGAGTACATTGGATAGCTCCATTTGAAGAGATATATATTTCTATCCAATTATATTTTAAAGATTACAAGTTTTTAAAATTAGGGTTTCTCTGACAAACCCTAGATCAGCCAGCTCCAGAAGCAGGATGGACACCTCAAATCGGTAAGATCTAATCTTTTGCTATTTGCATTTGAGGTTTTCATTTCAAAGTGATCTATCACATCAGCTTGATGATAATATTGGTGAATTTGATAAATTCCAAGCATGGAAGTATTTGATTTCTCTGAATAAAATGAATTGGACACCTACATGAGTAGAGAGGTTCCAGTTCTAGAGGAAGATGAGCCTCAAAGCCTTACACCAGAAGAACTTGATCAAGGCCAAGAAGATTATTGTTGATTCAATCATGGATCAACTTGTACCACAAGTGTCTTCCCTAAAGACACCAAAGATGTTTAATTCCTTGATCAAGCTATTTGAAGATAAGAACTTAAATCAAAATATGGCTTTGAGAAAACAGTTGAAGAATGTGAAGATCCAGAATGTAGAACATCTTGAAGCAGTAGAAGAAGAAGCAGAGAATGCAGAAGTGGTGATAGCCACCTTGAATGGTCTCCCAGGATCATAGAATTCATTCATTCAAGGAATGTGTGCCAAAAAGAAGTAATTACTTTCAATAGACTCTAGGAAGAAGAAGAAGAAAAAGCTCATCTCATAAGAAGAGAAGAATAAAGATGGGAGCAATTGAAGATAAAGCTCTCACCATTCAAAGAATATCCCTCAATCGATGAGGGTTATGAAGAACTCAATTCTTGAAGAACCTCTTATCCATCTTATCATTTGGATAAGAAATGATGATGTCATGAATGAAGAAGACGATGAAGTAGAAGGATCAAGAAGGAGTCTACCCACGAAACAAATAAAGATAAGTATTCAATTGTCATTTCATGATATTGTTTTGTTATGCATTTGTTTATATTCAGTTGATGTATTATGCGTGATAGATTGTTTGCATTAATAATAATAATATGCATGTGATGGGTAAGTAGCTCATGGTTCTATAAAAATATCCATTGCTACTTATCTAGAATGAAACTTCTTTGCTAACATACTAGTTTAGTGCACAATCTCAATGATGTCATGGTAGATATGGATGAATGTTGTATTGACTAAACAATTGCATGATGCATAAGAATTTGTCATTATGCATATGTTTTATGAAATAGTTCTAAACCATGCAACTGGTGCATTTGAATTGTAGGAAAGGTCCTGTACAACCCCCTACAAGAAAACAAGGATGAGACTTGTTCCGAAGAACAAGTGATGACAATTCAAGATTCAGGTCTTGTACAACCTCCTACAAGAAAACAAGGATGAGACTTGTTCTGAAGAACAAGTGATGACAATTCAAGATTCACTCCAATAAACATGAATCTGAAGCTCCCACAGTCAGAGACACCATGATGGAAGAAAGAGCTTCAGAGAGCCGTAGATCCACCTCATAGGATGAAGACCACCATGGGTATGAGAGATAACTCAAGATGAAGAAAATAATGCTATGAAAGAAGCTATTATCAAAGAATAACAGTTGATCATGGGGAATGATGTATATGATATGATTTCGAGACATAACAGGAAGTACATAGTATCTTCCATATGGATCTACAAGAACAAGTGTACAAAGCAAGGTTCGTGATTTACCTCAGAAAGAATAGACTATGACATGACATACTCTATTGACTAGTATACATCAAGCATAGAACCACCTGTATAGAATGAAGACGGAAGATGATACTCCACTTCAGGGGGAGCGACTACAGAAGATATCTGAGTTTGACATGGTACGACATGATGGATAGCTTCCTGATGGATCGAGACTTTACCAATAGTTAAGTGGGTTCCAACCTTCAAGGTTGAATGCAGAAGACTAGGATATGTTGATGACCTGACAAGACGAACTCGTGGAAGATGTTATGATGAAATAATACTAGAATGATGGTTGGGATAGAGCACTCAAACTAAAAAACAAGAATGTGGTATCTTCCAAATGGATTTGCAAGATAAATTATGTCGTTGACAGAAGTAAGTAAATACTTGTGGCTAGAGGTTTATATCAAAAAGAGGGAATTAATTCTGAAGAGATAGTTACTCTAGAAAGCAAGGTACACTTCCTTCAGAGCTATCTTGGTAGTTTCTTCCATGATGAAGTAAAGACAAGCCTTCCTTAATGGTATGATTGAGAAAGAGTTTTACATCGAATAGTCACGAGGATTTGAAGTTGAAGACGGATGGAATCAAGTATGCAAGTTGAAGAAGGCCCTCTATGGCCTGAATGAAGCTCCCAGAGCTTGGTATGGAAGAATAGATAGTTTCCTGATGAGCATGGGCTTTTCCAAGAGTAAAGTCGATCCCAACATTTAATACAAGGTAGTAGAAGATGAACCTGTCATCTTGTTATTATATGTGGATGACTTATTCTTGACAGGGAATGAGAAACATATTATAGAAAGCAAGAAGAAACTAGAAAAAGAATTTGAGATGAAAGACCTTGGGTTAATGCATTATTCCTAGGTCTGGAAGTATGGAAAAGTTCAGAAGGAATATTTCTCAACCAGGGAAAGTATGCGGTAGAGATATTAAAGAGACTCAATATGTTGGAATGCAAATTCATGGCCACACCCATGGACTCCAACTTGAAGCTGTTAACTGATGACTCATCAGAGTTAGTGGATGTGACTCATTACAGACAGATCATTGGGTCATTGATGTACTTAAAAAATTCCAAACCAAACATTTGTTTTGTTGTGAACACCTTAAGTCAATATCTTGTTCAACCAAGACGGGTTCACCTAGTAGCTGCAAAACATGTGATGAGATATCTGAAAGGGACTATAGACTTTGGTTTATACTATGATGGTAGCCATGAGTATAGATTTATGGCTACACAAATGCATATTGGGCTGGAAGTATCTCAGACAGGAAAAGCACATCAGGTAGATGCTTTTGGGTCTGCTGTGAGTTCATGGTTTAGCAGGAAACAATCCAGTGTTTCTCTTAGCATGGCTGAAGCAGAATACATAGCAGATTTCTCTGCTAAGTTGTGAAGTCATATGGATTCAGAAGCTGATATCAGGTCTCTTTGAACTGAAGATGGATACTACAATGATTCTATGTGATAACCAGATTTGTGATGACAGAGAACCCTATGTTCCGATTGCAACACATAGAAATCTGGTATTTCTACATACGAGATAAGATGCAGATGATTATGTTTCAGTATTTACATACTGTAGATGTAGATGATGATGATTCCATATTTCTACACTAAATATATAGATGATGATGGTTTGAATGATGATGTATTGATGAAGCCTCTGTCTCAGGTAAAGTTTGAACACTTTTGAGACAAGCTTGGTGTTGTTCGAAAAGACCTTCCTCGAAAGGGGGAGTAGTGATGTTGCAGTGGGATTGTATCATCCCTGGGAACTTTCCCTAAAGTGATCTAGAGACCTCAGTCATCAAGAATGAAGAGGGATTGTATCATCCTGGGACATTTGTCCAAAAGTGATCCGGTGACCTCGGTCCTCGAGAATGAAGAGGGATTGTATCATCCCAAGACATTTCTCCAAAAGTGATCCGGTGACCTCGGTCCTTGAGAATGAAGAGGGATTGTATCATGCTGGGATATTTGTCCAAAAGTGATCCGGTGACCTCGGTCCTCGAGAATGAAGAGGGATTGTATCATCCTCGGACATCTGTCCATAATAGATCTGGTGACTTTGGCCCCCGTGAATGTGGTGGGATTGCATCATCCCTGAACTTCAGTTCAAAATGTATCTGGAGGTCTTGGCCCCCGTGAATGTGGTAGGATTGCATCATCCTTGAACTTCAGTTCAAAATGTATCCAGAGGTCTCGGCCCCCGTGAAAGTGGTGGATTGCATCATCCCTGAACCTCGGTTCAAAATGTATCTGGAGGACTCAGCCCGCATGAAAGTGGTGGGATTGCATCATCCCTAAACCTCGGTTCAAAATGTATCCAGAGATCTCAGTCCCTATGAATGTGGTAGGATTGTATCATCCTTGAACTTCGGTTCAGAACAGATCTGGTGGCTTTGGTACTTGAGAACGTTTGTTGATCCCGTAATTCCTAGAGGAAGGATTGTCTGAGTTCCACATATGTGTCGATCCCGTAATTTTGAAAGGAAGTATCATTGACTTGATCCTATAATTCCAATAGGAAGGATTGTCTGAGTTCCACATATGTGTTGATCCCGTAATTCCAATAGGAAGGATTGTCTGAGTTCCACATCTGTGTTGATCCCGTAATTCTGAAAGGAAGGATCGTTAGTAACTCTGTAAAGACCTAAATTCCATAATTCCTGAAGGAAGGATCATTGAGTTGATCCTGTAATTCCAATAGGAAGGATTGTCTGAGTTCCACAGATGTGTTGATCCCATAATTCCAATAGGAAGGATTGTCTGAGTTTCACAAATGTGTTGATACTATAATTCCGAAAGGAAGGATCGTTAGTAAGTCCGTAAAGACCTAAATCCCGCAACTCCAAAAGGAAGGATCGTTAGTAACTCCGTAAATACCTAAATCCCATAATTCCGAAAGGAAGGATCATTGGTAACTCCGTAAAGACCTAAATCCCATAATTCCAAAAGGAAGGATCATGTTGATGTTTTGATGATAATGATGTTTTATGATGATGATGACGTACTAATCGAAATATCAGTGTATGATGATGATGATGTACTGATCGACAGATCAAAGTATGATGATGATTACGATGTACTAATCAAAAGATCAAAGTGTGATGATGATGATGTACTGATCAAAAGATCAAAGCATGATGATGATGTATTGATCGAAAGACTATAGTATGATGATGATGATGTACTGATCAGAGTATGATGATGATAACGTACTGATCAAATGATCAGTATGTGATGATAATGACGTACTAATCAAAAGATCAGAATATCATGATGATGATGCTGTTTGAGAATTGAAGTATGATTATGGTGCTGATCATGATGTTATCGATCAAGTTGCTGATCAAAAGAACAAAATGCTGAAGAAGTTGTTGCTGATCGAAAGATCAAAGTACTGAAGATGTTGCTGATCGAAATGTTGAAGATGTTGTTGTTGATCGAAAGATCGAAGTGCTGAAGATGTTGCTGATCGAAATGTTTAAGATCTTGTTACTGATCGAAAGATCAAAGTGCTGAAGATGTTGCTGATCAAAATGCTAAAGATATTGTTGCTGATTGAAAGGTCAAAATGCTGATGATGTTGCTGATCGAAAGGTCAAAGTGCTGAAGATGTTGATGCTAATTGAAAGGTCTAAGTGATGAAGATGTTGTTGTTCGAAAGGTCAAAGTGCTGAAGATGTTGCTGAAGGTGTTGTTGATCAAAAGGTCAAAGTGTTGAAGATGTTGCTGATCAAAAGGTCAAAAGATGTTAATTGCTGATCAAAGAGTTGCTGTCCTTGAAAATTGAAGACGAACACTATATGATGTTGAAAAGCTTCAAATGATTTATAGATGTGTTAGCCTGATGATGTTGATGATGTCCTCTCCTACTATTGTTGTTGTTGTTGTAGAATACCCTTCTCGTTAAGGGGGAGTGTTGAAATATTGTAACTTCGAAGAATATTCTATATGTATCTTTTGTGGTCCCCAATGGTCCTACCGAGAGAACCACTTGTATTATCTTGTACCCTGATTCTTCTAATCAGAATAAATAATAAGAGTCATGAGGTTGTCCCCTCTAATTGTAAAGGTGGGTCATTAGCACCCTAGTGTGGTTACTTGATCCTACATGTGTAACTCGAGCCTACATGTCAGATGAGTTAATTGAAGTGAACGGATGAATATAAATAGAGGTGTAGCTCTCCTCATTTGTGACACGCACTCTCACTTGTGTAGCGCATTAGTGGAGAAGAGAAGTAGTTGGAGAAGGAGGAGGATCAGGCTTTCATCTCCTTGCTGGTTTTATCTTTTATCTTTTTGGGGCATCTATATTGAGGAAGCTTTTGTTGGGTTTTTCCCTTTAGGGTTTTCCCAGGATAAATCCTTGTGTTCCTTTTGTATGGTTGTGCTTGTCTATCTTTTAGTGATCCTGTTTATATGCTTTTGTTATGAATATGAAATGAAATACTGATGTCTTAACTAAGCATATGAAAATTTAACATGGTATGAGAGCCACCCTGAAAGAAGACATTGTGTTGCTATAGAATCTATGGATTCTTATTTTTTGGGTCTCTATCCACAATCGATTAGCAAAAGAAGGCTAGATTGACTCTCCATTGAAGGGTGCATCTTTCTGTCGAAGTGGAATTCTATTTCGAGCATTTTCAGTTTTGGTGTGGAAAATTAGGGCTTTCTATAGAAGAGGAATTTTTGAGTGAGCCCAGCATAGGATTGTTCTCTTTATCAAAATCGAAGTTTAGAGACCTGGATCAAGAAATTTGGTTGGGTGAAACTCTGGAAAATTCAAACCATAGTTTCACCCTGACTTACAATGCAGGTTGTACCTCAAGGTCTAGACACAATTTATACATCTTGTAAAGGGGTAACACACATCCCTAATGGGGGTAAAACAACATACAATGATAATATACTTCGGAATATCTTCCAAAGTTAAAAATACATCAACACTCCCTCTTAACTAAGAAGGTATTCTCTCTCTACACAATCATCAACACATGTGATCAGTTCTTCATTGCATCGTCATCATCAAGGAGTCATAGAGTCTTCATCATAACTGTTTCCATCGTATTCTTATAATTTTATCATCATCCCATACTATCTGTCATTAGAAGTTTCTACACTGCCAGCCCTTTTTCATGCTGGATGTAGGCCTAGCCTCCATGTAGGTCTTCATCATATCTGTAAGCAAGCCATCAAGTAGGTACATCCCAGGACTTATTATATGCCTCTTGAAAAACCTATAGGATCTCCCATGACTAATTATATTCCACTGCAAAACCTAAAGGATCATCCCAAGATTGATTACATGTATTACAACACCTATGTACCCTACTGTTACCTCACCATCTTCAGATCATTTCATCGTCACACGGAGTACAACCCAGATACACATAACACAACACTTACATCCATCGGCATGGGAGGACAAACCTACCACCATCCAAGAAAGGCTCAACATTTACATCAATGACCATGGGAGGACCAACCTACCACCATGCCAAAAAATCTTCAGCATTTACATCAATGACCATGGGAGGACAACCTACCACCATGTCAAAAAATATCCATCACTTATATCAACGACCATGGGAGAACCAACCTACCACCATGTCAGAAAGGCTCCAGCACTTACATCAACAACCATGGGAGGACCAACCTACCACCATGTCGGAAAGGCTCCAAAATTTACATCAACGACCATGGGAGGACCAATGTACCACCATGTTGGAAATGCTTATGTGTATCTGTGTCTTTTGGACTCATCACTTCCCCTTGGAAGGAACCTTGATCTAAAGTGAAATAATATTCTCTTTGAAGTATTAAAACTTCACTCTGGCTATTTCTAGCATAGAATCACATCAATACTGATTACGTCCAAGGACAACCTACGAGATTCTTTAGGACTGATTACATCCAAGGACAACCTATAGGACTGATTACAGCTGATCAACCTATGAGCTTTGCTAGGATTGCATTCTCACACAACCTATCTCACCGACTATGCTAGAACTCATCACTCCGTCTTTTGAGAGATCTCGATCTGGATCACATATTGGAGCTTCACTGCTCCTCTCTGCATCATACAAAAATGCAAGTCAAATCAATCAAATCAAATATTAGCTTTCAAAAGAAACATTAGAGGAAATTTCAACTCAAAATGGGCCTTCTAAGGAAAATTAATAAAATAATAAAACAATATTTATTAATTTTGGAGGAAGAAAAGAAAAAAACTACTTTTCAATTTGTATTTTCGACATATATCCCTGTGTTTTTACTCAAATTTCGATCTGGAGAGCTCGTTGGATGCAGAATTAAATTCGCATCCAACAAGATCTCCCGATCAAAATTTGAGTAAAAGCACAGGGAGATAAGTAAAAAATATGAACAAAAAAGTAGTTTTTTTATGATACCTATCCCCAAATTTATATTAAAAAATTGGTTAAAACCTATGCGGTATTTCAAATTTAAATCAATTTCATTGGCTAACACATGATGACATGGAATTTGAATTAGGATTGAAAGGCCCATTTTGAGTTTAAATTTCCTCTAATGCATACTACCTCACAAATAGCCTAGCAAATGGCAATATATTTTTCCTCGGCTGTACTCAGCGCCATGCAGGACAGCATCCTGCCAAATCAGTATGTCATACTGGATATCAAAATGAAGAATCCACCCAAGGTGCTTTTGTTCTCAGCAACACTACCAATATGAATCAACATAATCATGAAGTTTAGTCTTCTGATTCATTTCATACTTGATCCCATACCTAACTGTACCCTGTAGGTACCTCACTGTATGCTTTACAACCAGGTGACCATGTCTCGGATCTGTCAGGAGCTGGCTCAGGTTGTTCACAACAAAGCATATGTCTGGTCTCATATTCGTAAGGAACATCAAGGAACAAATAATCTAAAGATACATCGTGGCATCAACCGTCTCTAATGAAGCAACAAGCAAAAGATTCAAGTTTGATTCCATAGGTGTGGTTATCACCTTGTGGTCCAGTATTCTGAATTTGTTCAGAATCTCCACTACGTACTTTCCTTGAGCAAGGAAAATCTCATTGGAGTTCTTCCACACCTCCATTCCTAAGAATTAGTGTATTATCCCTAGGTTTTTCATCTTGAACTCTGTAGCAAGTCTCCTTCTTACATCTTTAAAGAGTTCCTTTTTTCCTGTCAGGAAGAGGTCATCGACATATAACAAGAGCATCACTAGTATTCTGCCTTCAACCTTGAAGTAAAGGTTGGAATCCTCTTTACTTTCAGTAAATCCTAGCACGATCAGTAAGTTTTCCATCCTGTCATACCATGTCGAACCTAAGGATCTTCTGCACTCATTCCCTCTAAAGCGGAGCATCATTCTCCCTCTTCCTCTCATACTCTATGTATTGAAAAATTATGTAATGGAGTGATAAGTAGCTTACTCTACTACTAATATTCTATGTATCCATCTAGGGTCACTGGATACCAAGATTCTCTATCTTGAACTTTGTTGAAAATTTCTTCTCGCACCCATCTATGAGCTTGTCATCCTCTATAGGATTTCATCTTCAATATTATAGCAAAGGTTAAGATATTCATCACTCTAGGTGATATTAAATCTCCTTATGTAACTGTATGTTCTATCCCATGGGTGCCTTTTGAGCTCATACAAGGCCTTCTTTAATTTGCACGCATGACTCTGCATGTCATGTGTCTCAACTCCCAGTGGCTGCTCTACATATACTTCCTCCTTGAATACATCATTCAAGAATGTTATCTTGATGTCAACTTATGTATCTCCCATCTCATACCTATACATATGGATATAATGGAAGTGTACTTCATCAATGGTGCAAATGTCTCTTTGTAGTATGTGCCTTCTTTTTGTGAGAAGCCTTGTGCTACGAATCTTTCCTTGTATCCCATGATGCTGCCATCTATTGCACACTGGATCTTGCAGACCCATATGGAATACACTATAGAATTCCCTTCAGGTCTCAACACTGCATCCTAGACATCATTCTTCTTCAATTGGTACTCTTTGATCATGGTCTCCTTCCCTTTCTTCTTGGCTACTTCTTCATAGCTGGAAGGCTCTGCATCAATGATTTCGCTCACAAATTTCACATAACTAGAGTGTGTTTGAGGCCTCTTTATTTATTTGTAAGTCTTGTCATATTATTCTTCATCTTGGATTATTTCTCATGCCCAAGTTGGTGTTCATCTCTCGAGGTGGATCTACCATTCTCTTTATATTATTCTGAAGCTCTTTCTTTTGCCATGGTGTCTTTGACCCAGGAAGCTTCGGGTTCCTCTTCTGAACTGTCGTTACTTGTTGTTTGGAATGATCTACAAGTCAATTTCAGTTACATGATTAGAATCATATCATAATTTCCAAAAATATTAATAGTAACAAATATATGTCACATAGCCATGCGACTATTTTAGCCAATGCAACAACATTCATCTATATCATGTATAGATATAGCAACTTCTAGATGCATTCTACCCCAATGTTATTAAGAGTGTGTACTACTCCTAATATTCCAACAAATAGGTTTCAATCTAGATAAGTAGTAATGGAATGTTTTACACCACCATTGACTTCTTACCCATTATGTGCAATTCGGTAGTATAAATGTAAAATACTCAACCATCAACTAAATATAAACAAATGTATAACAAAACAATATCATGAAATGACAATTGAATACTTATCTTTATTTGATTCATGGGTAGACTCCTTCTTGAGCCTTCAGCTTCATCATCTTCTTCATTAATAACACCATCATTTCTTATCCAAATGCTAAGATGGATAAGAGGTTCTTCAAGAATTGAGTCCTTCATATTCATCATCCCTTGAGGGATCTTCTTTGAATCGTTAGAGCTTGATATTTAGTTGCTCCCATCTTTTTTTCTCTTATTATGAGTCGAGCTTCTTCTTGTGTGCACTCTTCCCAGAATCTACTAAAGGTAATCACTTCCTTCTGGCACACTTTCCTTGAATGAATGAATCCTATGATCCTAGGAGGCCATTCAAGGTGGTTATAACAATGTATTATTCTTCTTCGATTACTTTGTCATAGCATCGAACAATTTCTTTTGGTGTCTTCAAGGATGACAAATGAGGGATGAGATGATATTTAATAGAATCTACAATGATTCTCTTGGCTCTAGCCTTAGCCTCATATTCCGTTGGCTATTATAAATTCCTTACTAAAATATTGATCCAAGTCAATTTCTTCAAGGATCACGGAGGTCCTGTACATCCATACTCAGAATGTTTCAGCTTCACCAAGCTTGGTATCAAGCTGGGTGTGATTAGTCTTTTTGAAATGGGAACCTCAAGTGTAAATAGAAAAAATTTAGATCTTACCGAATTGAGGTGTCCAACCTAGTTTTGGAGCTAGATGATCTAGGGTTTGTTAGAGAAACCCTAATTTTTCAAACTTCTGATTGGACAAAAATATTGGCCTCTTCAAGGTGAGTTGTCTAATGCAATTCTTTTCTGAAAACAGTGGTGGGAATCTCCTGGAACAGTAATCCCTAGTTTTCCAATTTCTTCTGCATAAATATCTGAAATTGATTCTGTTGTATCTTTGAATTTTTAGATCCTTACTGTATGAAACTTCTCACTAAGATAGGATGGTATGTATTCTTTCCAACCCCATAAGTTAGATCATAAATGGATTCTCCACGTGGTATTTACTCTAATTTTCCCAAGGTGTCTGTTTTGGGGAATGTTTAGCATAACGAACTTGTATGGACTACCACGTGTCACTGTTTCACATTCTGTGTCTAAAAATAATACAACATAAACTAAATCTTATACCCTACCTGCAACATCTTGCAAAATTTTGTTTGGACCTTCATATCCCAAGATATAGTAAATCTCCCTAGGTCATCTTTTTATGACTATATTCTGGAGGAGGTTGGAACCCAGGTTTGGAGGAACCATATCTCCTGAAGTATAGTGAATATGAGGCTGAAATGTTTACACAAGGTACAGAAAGAATTTCTCTTCGTCCTGTAAAATTTCAGCTTCTGAACCTTCTCTAATCTCACATTATAGAAAAATTTCTAGAATGCCTAAATTCGGTCTTCTAGGGTTTTCATGCATGAAACCCTAATTTCCATTAGCTTCCACTGTAGCTATATTTTAGTTGCACAGTGAAAATTCTTTGATTTAGTTTCTGATACCACCAATAGATGCACCCTAGTGAGGGGAGTTATCGTAGCCATCCTTGCTTGATGATCTGTGGAGAGAACACCTTCAACTAGGAATCCCTAGTTCCTGCAGCTGCACAGTTCCTTCTTTCATAGAGCCTTTGATACCATGTTAGATTTTCTTAAAATCTGATTAGATTATCTAGGATATTTATTTGAAAGAATAACAAGTACAAAAAAATTCATATGATATAAAATATACACAAGACACAAATATTTTCATCAGAGAAACCATAAAGGAGAAAACCCTGCAAACTTCTTCAGAATAGTAAGATGATCAAAAGAAGTAATAAGAAATGTTGAGTAGCTATTTTATCTCCTCTTCAAATTGTCTATATCTCTCTCATGCACTTTAGAGAGTGTGTGATGTATAAATGAGGGAGAGAACCTCCCTATTTATACCCTTTCAAGTCACTGACCAAATAGAATACTCGAGCCTACATGTCATCTCACATGGGGCCCACTTCTCCTAGAGACACCATAATTACATATTACATGATGTTACATTGGCGACTATTTCCCTGAATTTCAACAGAGCTTGTACCTCAAAGTATATACACAATTTAGACATCTCGTAAAGGGGTAACACACATCCCCAAAGGGGGTAGAAAAAAATACAATGATAATATACATTAGAATATCTTCTGAAGTTACAAATACATCAAAAATTTGTTATATTATCATTATTTCACGTTTGCAATGACTGTTCAGGTGTAAAAACATAACCCAATTTATGGATTACCATGCACATAATAGAAGTCAAGATGACATTCTTCGAATGCCTGTATATGGTTTTGCATTTAGAGATATGAAGGAAAAATGACCACATTTTAAAGAAGAACCTCGTAATTTTATGATTTCTTTAGCTTCAGATGGTGTCAATCTATATGTAGAGAAGAGATCTATTTACTCAGTGTGGCCTATTTTTGTTATCAACAAAAACATTCCTCCATGGTTTTCAATAAAGGAGCACATAATGTTGGCAATTAGTATTCCAGGTATGTATCTACACCAATTTTTTTTAATATAGTGGAATTTCACTTGTCATATTTTGTTTCATAATGTCATATATTTTTTCTTTTGCTATTGTGTATTATTTATATATCTTAATGGTTGTAATAATTATATATTTTATGTGTTCAAATCAACGAGGTAAGTACCAAGTTAAAGATATGGATGTATATATTGACGAACTACTAAATCTATGGAATGGCATTACTGTGTATGATGTATCTAGACCAATATGACAAAAAAAATTCAATTCCATGCAATGTTTGTATGGAAAATATATGATTCCCCAGGGTTAACACATTTTTGCAGTATGTAATTATAATGTCTACTTTAATAGTATTTAATTTTATGAAGTTGATATATTTTTGTTTTCCAAGGATTTTATTTATTTATTCATATATAATAACATTAGTTGTCCTTGAAGGACTTACAAAAAGCTCCATGAGATGAAAATCCTACATTTGGTCTTCGTAAGATTTCCTCCTTTCATAAGAGGCTTGAAAAAAACATATTTACTGAAAATTTCCCTTCAACCCTTTGTTCTTTGAATTCCTTCCTGGTTGCATTGCTGCAAAATTTTATGTAAGCGCTAGAAAATGTCTTTGTACTAATTATGCTTGTATCTTCATATTAGTAAAAATATTTTGAACCGGAGCTATGTAATGTTCTATCTCCCTTTGCATTCCTCCTCTATGATAGTTCATGAGGCCAGAAGTGAAGCACTCTTTGAGAGAGTATAAACCTCTTCATTAAGCTCTCGATACACATATATAAAGGATATAAATAAAAACCTTTCTATTTGTCTTTTGATTTCTGAAAGTAAATGTTGAAGATGGGGAGCTCTTATCTATATCTAGTTATTTTCCCATTCAATGACCATTTTTTAATCACCGAAGAATTGTAGATGGAGAATGTTCTGAGTTAGAGCTACATTAAGGACTGCCCATAAAGATGATAGTTCTGCCTTTTATTGGTGTAGTGTCCCATACCATATTTAATTAAAATTCGCTCCTCTTCTATGATGTAAAGGACTGCTCCAGATTCCCCAAGGGTAGTTCCCCTTGGCTTGCTCCGTCGAAGAAAGGCCAAGGGATTCTTTTATCAATGCTTGGGTTCTTTAGAATTCAAGTTCTTTTCTGGTTATCCTCTATTTTATACTCCCTTGACCACTTCACAATCATTGCATTGGTTATCCCAGTTGGTATTTTTTGGTTCTAAAATGTGGCTATATTTTTTACCCACCAAAATCCATAAATAAATAGAAAAGGTTATGCATCGAAGTTTCTTACCGTGATATTTACAACATTTAGAAAAAAAGGTGTCCAAAGGAATGTTCAATCTGCTTAGTTCTTTTGTAGCCACATTCCAAACAATCCATGCATAAGGGAAAGAAGAAAATAAGTGGTTTGTAGTTTCATTGTTTGACTGACACAACACACACCAACTTAGGGCCTTCCTAGCCTTGTTGTAGGCTTTCACATATACCTTATCCGAGTTTGTTTCATCCACCTTTGGGTTAAAAAGGATTGAGGAAGCTGTTATTTCTTGCAGGAATTTATTGGGAGATGTACCAAAGAGAGTCAGGGTACCTAAATTTGGGACTCTCTTATTTTGGAAGTACAATCAACACATAATTAATGACATGAGAGGTTTCAAAAGAGATATTTTTCTTACCATGAAAAGAGGTTAACGCATTGTTCACCAACTTGCATGGTTTTTCGATGTTGCTGACGATCTCCTCTGTGGCGGGCATTCTGTCATGTTTTTTTATTTCCTTCGTTTTAGCCCTTTTGTTTCTCTCCTAGAGTCTTCTTTACCAAGATTTCCCTTCGGATCTTCAAGCTCGAAGCAGGAAGAGGGCAATCTCGAATTGTATGTCCTACATTTCTGCACTCGAAACACTTGAATGGGATTTTCCAGTAGTCCAATTTTTGATTCCATATACTTTCACACAAGTCCAGTTTGATTTCTTCATATAACCCATCTCAGATATCCAACTCAAATGGAATTTTTGCACATCGCCTATCAACCTTTTTATCCCAATTTTCCTCTAGGGATATGAATTTGAAACAAAATGTCTAGAATGTCATATCAGTAGATATCAAAAAGATCAACAAAAAGGTTCCTCTCAAGGTTCTTCATTATATTCTCATTATTCCACATTTGCAACGACTGTTCAGGTGCAAAAACATAGCACAATTTATGGATTACCATGCACATAATAGAATTCAAGATGACATTCTTTGAATGCCTGCATATGTTTTTTCATTTAAAGATATGGAGGAAAAATGACCATACTTTAAATAAGAACCTTGTAATTTTAGACTTTCTGTAGTAGCAGATGGTGTCAATCCATATGCAGAGAAGAGATCTATTTACTTGGTGTGGCCAATTTTTGTTATCAACAATAGCATTCCTCCATGGTTTTCAATAAAGAAGGAGCACATAATGTTGGAAATTATTATTCCAGGTATGTGTCTACAACAGTTTTTTTTTAATATAGTGGAATTTCACTAGTCGTATTTTGTTTCATAATGTCATATATTTTGTCTTTTATTGTTGTGTATTAATTATATATCTTAATGGTTGTAATAATTATATATTTTATATATTCAAATCAATCAGGTAAGTACCAAGTTAAATATATGGATGTATATATTGAGCTTATTATTGACAAACTACCAAATCTATGGAATGGCATCACTATGTATAATGTATCTAGACCAATATGACAAAGGCAATTTCAATTCCATGCAATGCTTGTATGGACAATACATGATGCACTGGGGTTAACCCATTTTTTTGGTATGTAATTATAACATCTACTTTAATAGTATTTAATTTTATATATGAATTGATATATTTTTGTTTTCCAAGGAAAAAAATATTTTATTCATGTAGAATAACATTGGTTGTCCTTGAAGGACTTACAAAAAGCTCCATGAGCTGACAATCCTACATTTGGTCTTTATAAGATTTCCTCCTTTCATAAGAGGCTTGAAAAAAACATATTTACTAAAATTTTCCCTTCAATCCTTTGTTTTTCGAATTCCTTCTTGGTTGCGTTGCTGCAAAATTTTCTATAAACGCTAGAAAATGTCTTTGTACTAATTATGCTTGTATCTTCATATTAGTAAAAATATTTTGAACCAGAGCTATGTAATTTTCTGTCTCCCTCTGCATTCCTCCTCTATGATAGTTCATGGCTCCGGAAGTAATGCACTCTTCGAGAGAGTATAAACCTCTTCATTAAGCTCATGATAAACATATATGAAGGATATAAAAAAAACCTTCCTATTTGTCTTTTTATTTCTGAAAGTAAACGTTGAAGATGGGGAGCTCTTATCTATTTCTGGTTATTTTCCCATTCAATGACCACGTTTTAATCACCGAAGGTTTGTATATGGAGGATGTTGCAAGTTAGAGTTGCATTAAGGATTGCCCATAGCACTCATATTTCTTCCTTATTATTGGTGCAGCGTCCCATACCATATTTAATTAAACTTTTCTCCTCTTATGTGATGTAAAGGACTGCTCTAGATCCCCACATCGGTAGTTCCCCTTGGTTTTCTTCGTTGAATAAATTCCAAGGGATTATTTTATCAATGCTTGGGTTCTTTAGAATTCAATTCCTTTTTTGTTTATCCTTTGTTTTATACTCCCTTGATCACAACACAATCATTGCATTGGTTATCCAAGTTAGTATTTTTTGGTTATGAAATGTGGCTATATTTCTTACCCACCAAAATCCATAAATAAATAGAGCAGGTTAGGGATCGAAGTTTTGTACCGTGAGATTTTTCCACCAACTTCTACAATAGTTAGACAAAAAGGTGCCCAAATGAATGTTCAATATTCTTAGTTCTTTTGTAGCCACATTCCAAACAGTCCCTGCATAAGGGCAAGAAGAAAATAAGTGGTTTGTAGTTTCATTGTTTGACTGACACAAAACACACCAACTTAGGGCCATCCCAGCTTCATTGTATACTTTCACGTATACCTTAATCAATTTTGTTATATCTGTCTTTGGGTTGAAATGGATTGAGGAAGCTGTTATTTATGGTAGGAATTTATTGGGAGATGTACCAGAGAGAGTCAGGGTACTTGAATTTGGTACTCTCTCTTCTTCTAGAAGTACAATCAATGCATAATTAATGACATGAGAGGTTTCAAAATAGGTTTCAAAAGAGATATTTTTTCTTACCATGAAAAGACGTTGACGCACTATTCACCAACTTGCATGGTCCATCGACTTTGCTAAAGAGATCCTCTGTGGCGAGAATTATGTCATCATTTTTTTACTTCCTTCGTTCACCACCTTTTTTTTCTCTCCTGAAGTATTTTTTACCCATATTTCCCTTCGAGTCTGTAGACTCAAAGCAGGAAGAGGGAAGTCTCGAATTATATGTCCTACCTTTCTGCACCCGAAACACATGAATGGGATTTTCCAGTAATCCAATTTTTTATTCCATATACTTCAACTCGATTCCAGTTTCATTTCTTCATATAACCCATCTCGGACATCCAGCTCAACCAGAATTTTTGCACATCGTCAATCAACCTTTTATCCCAATTTTCCTCCAAAGAGATGAATTTTCCAATCTTGTTTTCGATTTCCGTCAGTATTTTTTCATCCCAAAAAATAATGGGCGGTCTTGGCAGAATGACCCATACCTGTTGGAAATTATGTGGCTCTATCCTAGCGTCAGATTCAACTTGCCACCTTTTTAGAATTAGACCCGAGGGACCCCGTCTCCAATTGTGATCCAAATTTTTTTGTTTATCCGGCTCAGAGTGTACTCTGAACAAGATCCAACCTCACAACATGATCTGAAAGGAAGGGATTTGATCCAGGATCGGTCCCCAGTATGCTCCATCCAACTTCGTAGTGAGGTTTCCTCGATCATTTTTCTGTAAAACCTTTCGACCAGTGTTGTTGCGAGGTATTATGGTACTTCTTTAATTCCAATTTCTCTGCCAACCACCAATACCGTCGGGTCCTTTTTTGGTCTAGCACCTTTACGATGTCTTGGTTTAGCTTCATCGGTATGCATAGTCATTTTTTCTGTGTTCATACCCTTGAAATATTTTTGGCATTTAATCTCATCATTAGTGACAAAGATGGATATTTTGAGTGAGGTATTGTCATAGTCCACCTCATCTAGATCCATCCTATGTCACAATCGTTCACTCCACCACATGAGCCAAGAAAATACTGAGGCTTACACGAAATAATTGTTGGGTCGTGAATCCTGGTGCTATATGAAGGAAGGAAAAAACATGCATGCATGTTTTTTCAAACAATCCATTCATTTTATATAATTATAATTGACAATATTGTTAATCCATCAAATCTTTATGTAGGTCTTCAAACAAAGGGAAAATATGCATGTCCACTTTGTGGTCCTAAGATCAAATCTCATCGTTCAAAAACTTTACGAAAGGAGGTGTTTGATGAGTATAGGCACTTCCTCTCTAAGAATTATAGGTATCGAATTATCAATAAACATCTTTTCAATAGGAAAAAAGAGATTACATTAAAGCCACAGAGAATGACACCTCACCTATGGAAGTTGCAATATAATAAAAATCGTCAAGGTACGTATAGATCAAATTGTCTTATATATATCATCATATATGAAATACTTTTAATTTTATTTTATTGCATGTTTTTTATTGTAATTGACATTGATTTCTGTAAAACAATTATAAATCGTGATTCATGATGGTCGTCATGATCATGAAGGAATTAATGGGATACCATG
>LPNX010794954.1:1316961-1354930 GCA_001517045.1 Pseudotsuga menziesii | reverse complement strand
ATACATGAGGTAAGTGGTGATATATTCCATGCATAAAGTGTTTGTTTAATTCATGGTAGAACTTATATTTGATATTTATTTTTTATAAATGCTCCGTAAAATAATGTTTTTTATTAAATCGCGTGATATGTTTACATCACTTGTAGATGGTTGTCATATAAATAAATCCATAAAGAAGATATAAGTATTGGAGAAGAGAAATTTCACATCTGATGTGCGAAATGCAAAAGCATCTACATTCAACATTTTTCAATGCACAAGAACACTACCTCATACACTAAGTTTAGGAGATTGAATTGTGTGGACCAATACACTCAAGGTCCATGTGGATGGTTGAGAGGAACTTGAAATTTTTGAAGGGCTTGGTTACAAAACGAGCATGTACAGAGGGTTCTATGATGGAGGGATATATGGTATACCAGAACATGATGTATATTAGTGAATACCTTCCTATATTAGCATCAAATCTTAATTTAGGTCGCATTTGTGTTCTGAACTCCAATAACAATTTCGAAGGGGAGTACTTCTTTGTAAAAGGTAGATCAAGAAAAATGAAAGGTAATTATTAGATAGTGGAGATTTGAAACAAAGTACACTTGACTGTTGTTTTTTTTATGTATATATCATACTTATTTCATTTTTAGTATTCAATATGCATCAATTAAAAGTGTATACCTACATGTTAAGTGAATATACATTTGTACTTAATTGTAATTGTACTTTCATGAAGCAGTTGGTCATGAGTGGGGATGCACTTCATTTATACATAGAAAACAATCTTGATTAGATGAAGGCATGGATTGAACGATGTGAAAAATATGGTCATGGAATATCACTGGAAGGTGTGGCTTTATTGGTTAAAGCAGCGCATCGTAATGGAGATACCAATCTTACAAAAAGGGAAATCGATTTAGCATATGGTTTAAAAGATAAGTAGGAAAGCATATTAATTAGCCATACTATTAAAAAAATTCAAATATATTGATGTACACATTCATTTTTTTCCTTTCATAGCATAAATATGTGTTTAATCATGATCAATTCAAGATGTAACATTTATGTATATGGCTTTTTGCAGGTAAAATGATATAAGGCTATGTGGTGCAATGGTCATAAATTTCACATCAAAAAGTTGGATGAAACAAAGAAAACTTTTGATTGTGGGATAACTGCAGTCTTTGAGGTGACCAAATTTTCCTCTAGACGTGACAGACATCTAGAACTCTCATAAAATTGATATTATGGGTATTTGGAAGATATTATTCAGTTTGATTTTAACTCCTTCAATTTAGTTCTATTCGTTGTCAAATGGTATATGTTACGATTGAATCAACATTATCCCAATAGAACTATTATTGAACATGATAATGGATTTACCATAGTTAATACAATGTTATTTGAGCTAGCAATGAATCCCTATGTTCTTCCAAGCCAGTGTGCACAAGTATTTTACTCTGAGGTTCCAGGCAGAGGGGGTTGGTCATTTTCCATGAGACACGATCCAAGGGGAATTCGGTAAAGTATAATGTGCAGGAAGATAATGAAAAGGTCTTCAAGAAGAAAATGATGTTGAGAATGATTGACTTGAGTTAGAGCATCATGTTTCAGAGGAATATGATGATGTAGTAGACAATGTCCATGAAGATGATATTGACGATGATATCATGATAAAAATGACATCGATGATGATGATATGGCCAATCCTACAATGTTGAATCTAGATTGGATCTTATAGATGATGACTTGGATGAAGAAGATGATGAAGTCCATTGAATTGTATGAGGTATTCCTTAATATATGTGCTCTACTCAATATATTGTTGGTCACTTTAATTTCTCAACTAATTCACAAACAAAGTGCTCAATATAAATTGTCAACCCATGGAAGACTAGTTATTTCAAAGAAAACTACGCAAAATATATGCATGAACACTCCATAATTGATAAACATAAATCAACATGTTCATTCAGAATAAAACATTGAAATCTAAAACTGTATTCTTCCACTGATCAAACAAATCCTTAATGCTAATTTAATCTTCAAGAATAAAGAGACTCACCAATGTTCAAATCACAACAATCCTAGAAATAATTAATTAGTTTACTTTTCCAAGAGGTTAAATAAAAATTACTATTGTAAGGAAAGATGCTTGGAATTGAAACACTATGAAATGTCTTCTCATTCAATCAATTTCACTCATAATTAATAATCTCGGCAATAAAGAAAATTTAACATTAACTAGACTCATTGATAGAATACAGAGGTAACACAACCCTTCTATACTTCTGGAAAAAGAATCACAATGCATAGTCAATTGTTCAATCAATTACATTCCTAATTAACCAGTTGTTTAAACACTCAGACAAAAACATAAGAAATAAATCAGAGTAGACTGTTTCAGCAAACTGGGAGGAAATGTAAATTGACTCAAACAACTCCAATTCGAAATGCAATTCCAATAGTTGTGTATCGACAGTTGGGACATCTATATTCTTTGTGTATCAGCAAACAGATACACTTCCTTGGGTATCGACAGTTGGAGCAACTCCTTGAGTATTGAAAAACTGATACACTTCATTGTGTATCGATAACTGGGACTAACTTTGTGTATTAGCAAACTGATACACTTCCTTATGTATCGGTAGATGGGACGTCTATCTTTTTTTCTTGAAAAACTAATACACTTCCTTGAGTATCGACAGTTGGGAAAATTCTTTGTGTATAGGAAAACTGATACACTTTGTTGTGTATCGGAAATTGGTACTATCTTTTTGTATCAGCAAATTGATATACTTCCTTGTGTATCGACAACTTGCTTTATCTGAATTTCCTATAGAATTCAACTAACTACATTAATCTCAAATAGGTCAGCTTATTCAGGAACAAAACCCATAAACACATATAAGTTTAAGCATTATTAATTCGATGAGATAAAAGTTATTTATACCTTCCCATAATTCCCCCCAACTACACAGTTACATGTTCTCATGCAACAAAATCTGGTTAGTTCGAATCTAAATCTAGGTCAAAGCTTTTTCTGTGCAGGTGAGTGATACCGAAAGAGGATTCTGTTTTATTTTCCCTGTCCCTATATCCATTACAAGCAATTAACTCCTCCCAACACTATCTTTCTACCTTCTTAGTTAGTATGTATCTGTTTTTATACTTCTTATGAAGAAACCATAGGATAGGAAATTTGAAACGTAGCCCTATCCAATTTATTCCACAGCTCTGAATGCATTTAACATAACCAGGGACCCGAGTCAAAGCTTGAGTAAAACTTTCAAAACAATAAGGGTCCCTTGTCTTCATAAGTCCCAAAGAAGCATCCCATCTATATCTACTACCTTGTAAAGCATAAGGTTCTTGTAGCTTTATAAGCTGCATACATGTATTTATGAAATATTCTTGAAGTCCTTCCAATTGATTAGCCTTTGATGGAGAAGAAAGGATTTTTTGATGCTTGTCAATAATTGCCACAGAATATTGTGGTTCACCTCCGATCTATAAAGTAGATTTTTCTTCATTTTTCTGAATGGTCTATGAGGAATTCCACCACAACATATGGTTAGTAACAAAAGAAGTGAATGCCCTTAAATGCGAGTTTCCTATGTGAGGGATGGGATTAAATTGAATATTCATGGGACAAGCCACCTCATGGAAATACAATTCACATAACCAATTTTGTGTAGAGAAATCACTTTGAGAGAGAGTATCTAAAAATTGGGGAACTGCAAAAAGTTGATTGGGCCTTCCTTCCTTAAGAGATTTCAACTTAAAAATAATAATTTTTTCATACAAGAAAACTGAATAAGAAGGAGACAAACCCCTAAAACTTAATAATTCTTGACTCAATGTATACATCTGCTCTTTTTCTTTCTTCATAGTCTTAAAAATTTTCAATTCCCTTATTTATGCTTATAATTCTTCCTAGAGAAACTTTCGAAACATCAAATCTTCTTCCCATTTCTCCCTAAGATCCTTAATGAATTTCCTGTGTGCAGGAAGAGGAAATACCCCTTCCCCATAAAGGGTAACCTGGTATCTCAAATTATTTGATTGATATTTTAGTAGAAGAATATCATATGTTTCCTCTTGGGATTCTTCATTTAACTCAATGATTTCACAAGGCTCCTAAACCATTACATTACCATCTTTCATGGGTAGGGTGGAGTCCTCAGTTGTTGGTTCTTGTGTTTCAACAACTGAATTTGGTGTCTCAACAACTTCTTTACTTTATACTATGACTGGTTCTTGTGTTTTAGTGGAAACTTCTTTATTTTCCTGACTTGATTGCATCTATCTCCAAGCCGAGTGTTCCATGAGAGTAACTTTGTATTCCGCAATCTTGAAAACATCCCCATGTTATGGGAATAGATATTCATTGTGATCAACTTCCTCAGAAACGATAGTTCCCATCTTATCAGCAAGCTATGGTAATGTATTAAATTTATTACTTTCTTGATTTTTCAATATATCTTTTAATCGTTGCAATTCTCCCTGGAGCACCTGTACCTCCTATTTCGATAGGTTGTTTTCCAAAAGCATTGTCTCTATTTGAATGGGACCATCTTCCACAGCATGTTATTATGGATCGACAGACCTTGATGTTGAGGTTTAGTTTCTACCTAGTTCTTGTGTTACAAGAGAAATCCCTTGCTGTCTATCTACACCCCCTGGTTCTTGTGTGACAGAGGAATACCTAGGTATTAAAATTGGGACTTCAATATGTTAACACCGTTACTAGAAGAGGAAAGAAAAGCCATGGTGAAGAAGAAATAATAGTTTCTTGTCAAACTTTGGTTAAATATTATAGTATAAGAGTATAACAAAGGGCGAGTAGGTAGCAAATTATTCCAGGATCCAACGGTGCGAAGCGAAAAGATAAAGATCAACGACTTATAGTGTATCCGCTCCATAAAGGTGCTAGAGAGATAAGGATATATGGAGTATTCGATAAGACATGAAATCAATGGTCGTCGATCCAGCTTGATGAAATCTACGGTCTTTGTGAACTCCACCTTGAGAACTTGCATGTTCGATAAAACAAAGGAACTCGATGGAATTGGGCATGTGTTGCTTGATCCAACGGCTGGGAAATAAAGGTGAATTACATCAACAATCATGGATGAATCTGGAGCGAGAAGTTGTGCGGTAGTTGGAGGTAAAGGGCGGTAGCGGAATGGAAACCATGGTACACGTGGTCGATTGTGGTGCGTTCCGGAGGCAAAAGCGGTTTGGTGGAAACCGCCAAAGGGGGGCCTCTGGAGTGGGGTCCTATATAAACAAAGTTGACTTGTTCGCTAATTATTTTATTGGCGCTGGACAAATGAAAAGGAATTGCGTGCTCGTCAACCTTTAACTGTCAATTTTGAACACATGCAGCCACAGTAATAGGTAAGGCTTAAACGCTCATAATTCATCCATCAAATTACCAGTATCGATTGAATTATGGACCAAGGAAAAGAATTGCAAGGGTTTGGTCGTATTTTGGATGACAGATAAGACTATCTGGTTGATAGGGACAAAGGAGTGTGTGACCCTTTCCTATCCATAGGAAGTGTATCATTCAGTAAAGAGAGGTTATGGCAATACAATTCATAGGGCAATGATGTCTTAAATGTTTGTAAATAGTTTTTATATTATTTTTTCGTCGAACAAACTCTGCATTTTCTTGAGTTCGCAGAATGGTGCGCGGTTAATTATTCCCCTTCTCAAAGAGTCATTGTGAGTCAGTATACGTCTCGAATACTCTGTAAAGTTAATGCCAAAGTCATCCGTGAAAACCTAAACTTGCCCAACAGCTACCCTGACAGTCATGAACCTGTAAATGAGTCCATTCTTGCTGAATTGTACAAAAGTTGTGGAACTGAAGTTCATTGTTCTGTCCAACATTTTGAAAAAGGGTTAGTCATTAGATGGTCTTTTCCTACCTTACCATGTTCATATTTTCAAAGATGAAGTTCAATTAGTGGTATCCTTAGTTTATCAAATCTTGGGTCTTGACGATGATTCTCACGTAAATAAAGTCATCCTGGGTTTTCTATTAAAAATAAGTTCATTAAGTTCTAAGTCTCAGTCGGTTCTGGTATTCAGTCTAGATGAGTACTTGGCAGAAGTGATACATATTCAATTAAGTGAATTCCCAAAGGTCAGGTTCTTTAAATTTCAGACTTATTTGTTGAAAATGTTGCTATGTTCAAACATCACCAAATTACAGTTTTTAAGTACCATCTTCTCTTCATATTTTCCCAAGCAAATCAACATGTTTGAATTTGCAAATTCAATCATGTCAGAAATATATAAAATGTTGTTCGATGAAGTCCTATCCCGTGTGTTAGAAGAGATGAAATGCCTGATGCAGTCCTCACCTGAAGATCGAGTCGGAGATTGGTTCCTGTATAAAGATTCCACTAGTTTGAGGATATATGGATTTACTGGGGAGCCTTATAGGTTACCTGCTTTCCTTACTCCCAGAATTCTTGCATTAGAGTTTATGAGACAAAGGTTGTATTCAGAGGAAGAAAATTTTGGGGCCTTTAAGAAATCTTCAAATATCAAGTTCCCTCTCAAAGTTGGTTCTTTTATTTTCAAAAATAAAGGTGCCCTGGTGTTTATAGAAAAGCTGTTGGGAAGCATGGAATTTCAAAAAGAGCCAAGGGTAAATTATGATCCCCACCATATAATTTCCCTGAGAAAGCAGGAAAACAAAAACAAGCCATTTGACCACCAACTTATTGAAGGTTTGAATGAAACAGCCAATCTGTTGCAGTTTATGGAGACTCCAAGATCTGATGAAGATGCAAGTACTTTACCAATTGCAGTATCCCAAGTGACAGACATTCCTAATATTGTAATTAAAAGAAGTCTTTCTGATTTCGAAAGCATGGAAGTGGATGAAGATGGGTCACACAAAAAGGCCAAATTGTTTCAAGTTGGTGGAGTTTTAAGTGAAGAGATTTCAGATGATTTCAAGAGAGTTGCTTTAGTCCCAACAAAATCTGTACAGGTAAATCAATTTTCCTTTAAAGGTGTGAATAATTCAGAATCAAGTCCAATTTTCAAATCCAAGGAGGAGCTCATGGCCAGTTATGTGGAAAAGCGAAAGCAGTCCCCAGAAGAGACAATGAATTTACTCCCACAGGTAAGGAGTTTAAACAATCCAAAAGCCTCCTTGATTTCTACCAAGGATATAGAAAGAAATACCTTCAAATTGGACATGGTAAATGACAAAAAGATGTCAGATATGGAAGTAAGATTAGACAAGATTAGTGTACCCGACAAAATAGAGCTACATAAGAAAACAAGTGACATTATTCATTTAGATCTATTGCAAGCTATGATGAGAACCAATAAGCTACAAATTTTGGTAGACAAGTTAGAGTTTCAGTTAAAACATGAAAAAGTTGAAAATAAGGCCAATGCCATTCAAATTAAAAAGCTACAAGCAGACATTATCAGTTCAGGCAATGAAAGATATAACACCCAAGCAATCAGAAGAATGCTGGAAGAAAAGGACAACGCCCTCCAAGTTTTGAAGAAAAAGTTGAAGATCCCAAGCACAGAGCATGTTCAATCATCCAAATTATTGGCATTGCAAGAAGAAAAGGACAAGATCCACCAAGAGATGATAGAACATAAAGGAAGAGCTGTCAAATTACAAGAGGAAAAAGACAAATGAGAAACTGAATGGAGTGAGCTGATATCGGAAATCTCCCTGCTGAAAAAGGACCAAAACGATGAAAAAGAGATCATGGAGAAATTGATGAGTCAAACTCCCACTGATGAGGACCTGTCTATTGTAAATATTGAGAAACCATTAACTGATTTTTCTGTAGATGACTTGTTAGTACCTATGTCCCAGGTTAGCCTTAAGGATGAAGAAATAAAAGAGTTAAAGGTGGAAAATTAAAAGATCAAGTCCGAGTTAGCTAAAGTAAATGAGAATAAAAATAAAATATTCCAAGATATAAATCAGCTACAAAAGAAATTTAATGAATTGAAAGAAAGAAACATTGGAAAGGGTCCTCTCCAGGGAGCAAAGCACATAATTTGGGACACCTTATATATAGAAATTACTAAATTTAGGCACTATTTAAACTTCATTGATGATCAAAGCATATTGATCAATCTAGCCAATCAAAGACTGAATTTAGTAAATGAAACTATGGAGAGGAAACCCCTTGCTATAGCCCAGAATGCATTAAATTTGTTGAATTCATTAACATATCAAAAGTTGCATGATATAGGGGTAAAGGACAGAATAGCAATGGTATTATGGGCCAAAAATTTTATCCATAAGCATTATTTGATGAAGGAAGTCCAGGACAAAGCTGATGAAATGGTTTCACAAGTTAACAACTTCAAGCAGGCTTTCAAAGAGCTATTCAAGGACGGATTGCCTTCCTTTTGGGACAAGGAGGGATGGATGTTTTCTCAAGAACACTATCACAGCCTGTTAGTTCAAAACCGCATGGACCATTCCAAATTTGGTGATTTGGAGAAAGGCCTGACAGGAAAAGTCATTGTGGATAAGCTGACAGAGGATTTCGAAATATTACAAAAGTTCTTGATTATCAGGGGAGGATTTCCCAAGGTGTCATATGAATCTTACATGCAGCTGGAGGTGTCAATTCGAGAGATGATGGAATATGATACTCCAAGCGCAGAGCAATGGAGATCCATAGAAAGATTCGGAAAGACAAAATATATCCTTCATTCATGAAGACAGGTGTTGCATGCTGAGGAGCTGCTGGGATAGGCCTTGTTACCAAGTTGATTTAACTTAATGATCTATTAGAATCGAAGCTAGTAGTTTATTCCTAGGAGTTAGGAATATAGTTACAAGACTTTGATTAATCCGGTCATTCAGTCATGAATCTTCTTGGAAGATGAATCATTTTATGTATATAATTGCATCTATTTTATTCGATGAGGGTTGGAACCCATCTTGTGGTTGAATTTTTCTTTGATGACATATATTTTTGAATAACAAAGCGAATGCATAAGAATTATCAGATATTCCTGTGTCGTTTACATTACAGTCCGTATTTCTTTCCTTATGTGATTGTGCTTTTTAGTGTAACGCTCCATTATGTTTTCTTCATATCTGAAACACAGTGTTCAATGGTTAGAATTCATAATGTTTATGCTCTGATCATTGTTTTAGATATTTTATACATTTTTCTACTAAAGTTAATATAGAACTCATCTTTGATGCTCTGTATTAATGGGCTATTCATTCTCTCTTATGTTTCACATGAACTAAATGAATGACTGTGATGAAATGACTATCTTGCCTTTGATAAAATCTCTGTGATATCTTTGTGTATATGTGACTCCATTTTCCCAATGGTTATGTGCATTTTCAACCATTTGTACAATATTTGAGTGGTGATTTATATCTGGCCTTGTTAAAATCTATATTCGAGAGATCCCTCTCTAGAAAGAAAATCCAGTTTCTTTCTAAAAGTGGTTTTTGCTGTTACCTTGGGATTTACTTTTCACAACCTGGGTATATTCTAAATGCTAACAAATTGGTGCCATTGCCGGGAAATGAAAGTGCATATCTTCCCTGGGGAAACGACAGAGTTTGAAAAAGATTTCTATGGGCAAACAGGAATTTTATCAAGAAGAAAAGGTTGTATATTTGCCCTGGCGACTCCATTGTGAAACTTTTTTCGGAACTTAAAGAGTCATTCTAGCTTTGAGAAGACACACGCGAGGTAACTCTAATACCGAATTCTTGAAAAATTTTGAAGACCCAGAAATGTTATTTAAAAGAAAAAATAAAGAAAAGTTAAGTTTTCCTTTGTTTGGTGCATCATCATCTCAAGATTCTCATATTGATCTAGAATGGGAAGTTAATGCTGGAAAGAGTCTGTTGAGAACTAAATCTGAGTCTGACCATAAGAATACTGAGTTTAATCCTCGTAGGTTAGAATCTTATTTGTTGGATTCTCTTTGGAGAGATTTACAACAAACCACGAAAGTTGAAACATTTACCTCTCAAAATACTCAAAGCTCTTCAGTTCTTGTGAATCCACCTAGACCAATGGCAGCCAGATTTACTCCCTTGCATTTGCCTACTTTATTACATGATCTTCCTCAAAATTATTCCCAAAGAATCTCTTTATTTGATGGAGAAGGTGACATAACCGCAAAACAGCATGTTTCCAAGTTTGAAGATTTCATCGACTTAGAAGAAGTTGATTATCCAGATGTTAAAATGCGGTTATTTGTCGAAAGTTTGTCAGGCGAGGCAAAGAAATGGTTTAAAGATTTTATAAATGGGTCTATATTGAATTTTCAAGCTTTCCAAAATGCATTTCTAGATAGGTGGGATGATAAACAGAACCCTTTGCAGCTCTTATCTCAGTATAATAGTCTCAAAAAAGGAGGTTTCGAATCTGTCCATGAATTTTCTAGCAGGTTCATGAGGGTTTATAATTCTATTCCGAAGGATATAAAACCTTCTGCAGCTGCAGCCAAATTACACTATGCTGGAGATTTTGATAATGATTTTGCATTTTCATTAAGGGAGAGAAAATCAGCAACTCTTGCTGCCATGTTTACAGACGCTTTAGAAGTAGAAGCCAATATGATGGCAAGTGGAAAGATGAAACATAGAGATATTGATAGGAGGAAAAAGGAAGAAAATTTGCCTTCTGCTTCTTCTTCTACTAATGATGTCAAATTTGAAATGATGCTGAAAACCATGGAAAAGTTGATGGACAGATTAACTATGAATAATAGAGGATTCAATAGAGAACAAGCTGAGCCTCAAATTAGGAATCCTAATTTCAGAAGGTCGAATCCTCTTGTTCCTCCCCAAAACCGACAGAGAGACCTGAGAAATCCAAGAAATCAGGAGGAACAGCAAATCTGTCCACCATTTCCTGAAAATTATGTCGCTGATGAAGAAGATCCCGCTGAAAATGAGATTCATCTTTTTGGAGAGCAGAATTCAGAGATATATCTTACTGAGGAAGAGCATAACATGTTTGAACAGGAAGGTGGAAATCAAGAATTTGAGAGGGAGACGGAGCAGTATCAAAGGGGTTATTTACACGCTATGGATGATGTGCAGAGGAAAATCAGATTGAGAAACAGGGAAGTCCTCATAAATAAAGGGAAGGCAAACCCAAATCAGCCTTCCACTAGTTCTTTGAATGTAGAAAGGGGAAAAGAACTACAAAAAGAGTCTTTTGTAAATAAAGAGGTTGAAAATGATGTACAAAGAGATAAAATAATGAAGCAGGTGGCTCCAGTCGATGTGGAAAGAATTTGGCTCTGGCTTTAATTTACAAAATGAACTTTCAAAGCTAAAAATCTCTGTTCCATTTAATGAGTTATTAAGAAACACCGAATACAGAAATACTATCACAAAAATGGTCAAAAGTCAAGGGGAATGGAAATCTGACATTTTAGAGTTGAACGATGATAATCCTGCTATTTCCTTTGGGTCAAAGGTTTAAAATTTAGAAAATGAAGATGTCCCTCCTTTCTATTTGAGTTTAAATGTGCATGATAAGGTGGTCCACAATGCTATGCTAGACTCAGGAGCATCACATAACCTAATGCCGAAAGGAGTGGTAGAGAGTTTGGGATTGGAAGTAACAAGACCTTATAAAGATTTGTACTCGTTTGATTCTAAAAGAGTAAAATTCCTTGGTTTGATTAAAGATATGGTGGTAACCCTAAATAAATTGCCATCTAAAACTATAGTCATGGATGTGGTAGTAGCAGATATTCCACCTAAATTTGAGGTATTGTTATCAAGATCATGGACCTCAAAGTTAAAAGGTAGTTTATAGATGGATATGTCATATGCTACAATTCCTGTTCGAGATGGGAGCAAAAGATTATACAGTGAAAAAGAACTCCTTATATAGTAAGCAGTCAAGATAAACCTGAAATTCATCACATATACGCTGTTGATACTGATTTGGGGTCTTCTATTTTCTTTAATGATGCCGTCCCACATGATTTAGAAGAGGCATCGCAGAAGAAGTCTGAGGAAAATAAGGAAATGGAAGTGATAGAACAGGATGCTTTGGAAGCAAAACAAAAAAGGGAGGGACAGTGGATTATGTACTTTGATGGATCTGCTGCAAAAATAGGTGCCGGGGCTAGTGTGTATATAATTTCTCCTATTAGGGATTTCAAAGCTTTATCATATAAATTAACATTTGAATGCACAAATAATGTGGCAGAATATGAAGCTTTATTACTGGGATTGCATGTGTTGAAAGACTTGGGAGCTCAAAGAATAAGGGTCTTAGGAGATTCAGAGTCGGTGATAAATGAAGTAAATGAGAGCTATCAAACCAGGCATCCTCGGATGAGGGCTTATAGAAATGAAGTATGGGATATGTTTGGTAACTTATTTACAGAGGTTACAATTCAGGTAGTTACCAGACATGAAAATTTGGTAGCTGATTCTTTAACTGTGGCCGCTGGAAAATTTGAAACCCCTGTTGCTGGTCAGAGGGAATACCAAGTGGAAATTGTGAATAGACCGTCTATTTCTGATAATTCTAAATATTGGCAGGTGTTCAAAGATGACATGCAGATCAGGAGGTTCTTAGAACTCCTAGGGGAATTTGTGAATACTCCTATTGACACCAAAAATGACAATGACAAGAGTGTTCAAGACGATGAGGAACTTGAGAAAGAAAGGAATGGTGCTGAAAAGTTAAGGGGAACCCTGGGAGGTAAGGATATTATTCAATTAAAAAATAATTTCATACCAAGAGGTTTGATTCCTCTGGAAAAACTTTTTGATCAGAATGATGTTGCTAAGAACCCAAAAGTAAATCCTGTTGAGGATGCTGTTGTAGGTAGGAATATTGGTACTGAGGAGAATCCTAAGATTATAAAGGTATCCAAGAAATTTCCCAAAAAAGAAAAAGAAGAATATGTGAAGTTAATGAAAAAATATACAAATGTCTTTGTGTGGAGTTATGAAGATCTCAAAGAATATGATACATCTATCATACAACATACTATTCCTATAAAGCCTGGGGATAAACCCTTCAAGCAGAAGCTCAGAAGGATAAACCCTAAGCTGCTTCCCATCATTGAGAAGGAAATCAAAAATTTGTTTGATGCCAAGATCATTGTAACTCTGAGGTTTTCAAAGTGGGTTGCAAACCTTGTTCTTGTTAGAAAAAAGAATGGAGAAATAAGATTGTGTATAGATTTCTGGAATTTAAACAAAGTTTCTATGAAGGATAGCTATCCCTTGCCAAAGATGGATCATATATTGCAGAAAGTAGTTGGAGCCGAGAGAATTTCAATGTTGGACAGTTTTTCTGGCTATAATCAGATCAAAGTACTACCTGAAGATCAAGAAAAGACTGCATTTACTACACCTTGGGGCACTTTTATGTATGCAAAGATGCCTTTTGGCCTAATGAATGCAGGGGCTACTTTCCAGTGAGCCATGGACATTTCTTTTGCAGGAAAAATTGGGAACTTCGTGGTAATCTACATTGATGACATCACAGTCTATTCAAAATCTAACAAAGAGCATCTACATCACCTAGAGAAAATTTTCATGAAGTGCAGGAAATTTGGTATATCATTGAATCCAAAGAAGTCCAATTTTGCATTAGAGGAAGGAAAGTTGTTGGGTCATATAATATCTAAAGATGGGATAAAAATTGATCCTGAAAGGGTAAGTGCAATTTTGAAAGTAGGTGAACCCATGAGTAAGAAGGAGATACAATATTTCTTGGGACAAGTGAATTTTCTAAGAAGGTTCGTGCCAAGTTTCGCTGAGATCCTAATGAATATCACAAATATGTTGAAGAAGGGTCATGAGGTGAAATGGAATGTTGAAGATAGAAAGTCTTTTTGGGAAATCAAAAAAGCAATATCGGATGCTCCTATGTTGGTGATTCCATATTTTACCAAATATTTCTCAGTATTTTCATATGCTTCAGAATATACTATAGCAGCAGTCTTATTGCAGAAGAATAATGAGAACTTGGAACAGCCCATAGCATTTTTTAGCAAAATGTTGAGGGATGGAGAATTGAAATATGACATCATGGAGAAATAAGCATATGCTTTAGCCAAAGCATTGAAAGATTTCAGAGTGTATATTCTGCATTCACATATAATTGCACATGTTCCATCTGCTGCAGTAAAAGGGATTTTGACACAACCAAATCTAGAAGGCAGAAGAGCGAAATGGATAGCCACATTACTGGAGTACGACATAGAGATAAAGCCTACTAAGCTGGTTAAAGGATAAGGAATAGCTAAAATGATGGCCAATTCAAATTGTGAGGCTTTATAAATTAATTTCATATCTCACCAAGCTAATCAGTTGGATACAGAAGTGGAAGTGATGGTTGATTTTGTGGTATCTCCATGGTATTCTAATATTGTTTACATCCTTCAAAATATACAAGCACTATAAGGACTGAGTAAGTCAAGGGAGAGATCCATAAAATTGAAGGCTGGTAAGTTTTGTATTATAAATCAATATCTTTATTGGAAGGACCCCGGAGGTGTGTTACTGAACTGTCTTTTAGAAAATGAAGCTCAGCATACAGTCAAATAATTTCATAAGGGGGATTGTGGAGGACATCATTCTTGGAAAGTGACTGCAAACAAAATTCTAAGAGCAGGCTATTATTGGCCTACATTATTTGCAGATGTGTATAAAGAAACCAGTAAGTGTCATCAATGCCAAGTTTTCGACCGAAAAAGGAAAGTTCTTCCTCTCCCTTTGAATCCAATAACAGTAGAAGCTCCTTTCCAGTAGTGGAGTTTGGATTTTATTGGTTAAATAAACCCCAATTCATCAGGACAACACAAATGGATTCTGACAGCTACAGATTATTTTACAAAGTGGATTGAAGCGATTCCCACTAGAAGAGCCACTGAAACTGTAATCATGGACTTTCTTGAGGAAAATATATTGGCTCGATTCGGATGTCTTAGAATAATAGTAACAAACAATGCAGCTGCTTTTAAATCCAAAAAAATGATTGATTTCTGTCACAAGTACCATATAAGCCTCAATAATTCAACTGCCTATTATCCGCAGGGAAAAAGGTTAGCTGAATCTTCGAATAAAAGCTTAGTAAGGATCACCAGGAATATTTTGGAAGATAATAAAAGGTCCTGGCACACTAAGCTTAAGTATTCCCTACGAGCTGACAGGATTAGTACCAAAAGGTCAATTGGCATGCCTCCGTTTCAGCTGGTGTATGGAACTGAAGTCATTTTTCTAGCATCGTTAGGTGTTCCAGTTACGAGATATTTCCAAGATCAGCAAGAAGAACCAAATCATATGAAAAGGAGGATAAGTCAGATTATTGAGCTGGAAGAGTGAAGGAATAAGGCCTATGACAAGGTGCAGTTACATCAAGAAAAAATGAAAAAAACTTTTGACAAAAGAATCAAAGAAGAACAATTTTAGATTGATGATTTAGTCTTGAAGTGGGATGCTCCCAAAGAAGACAAACACGAGAAATTTGATCATATGTGGGTAGGTCCTTACGTTTTTGCTGGTTACAGAGGACAAAACACATTTCTACTAGAATATCCAAACAGGGTTCCTTTGGATAGTAACCTTGTCAATGGAAGGCATTTGAAACATTACCTGTCCCAAGGAGGAGGGTAAAATTTGTATTATAGCCTGTAAATACTTATTTTTTCTTTACAAAGTCAACATGAAGGGTAGGCCAAATGTATTTGAATCCCACGGTGAAGGCCGTAAGATTCAGGAGGCATACTATTCCTTTCTAAAAAAATAATATATATACAAAAAACAAAAGATGAGTTTTCTAGAAGTTACAGTGATAAATTAAAGCCAGGCACCTGGTCTACGAGTTCTTTGATACCTCACAGGGAGGATATCATCCCCAGATGGAGCCAGTTGTTAACACCGTTAATAGCAGAGGAACGAAAATCCATGGTGAAGAAGAAATAATAGTTGCTTGTCAAAATTTGGTTAAATATTATAGTATAAGAGTATAACAAAGGGCGAGTAGGTAGCGAATTATTCCAGGATCCAACGGTGCGAAGCGAAAAGATGAAGATCAATGGCTTATAGTGTATCCACTCCATAAAGGTGCTAGAGAGATAAGGATATACGGAGTATTCAATAAGATGCGAAATCAACGGTCGTCGATCCAGCTTGATCAAATCTACGGTCTTTGTGAACTTCACCTTGAGAACTTGCACGTTCAATAAAACAAAGGAACCCAACGGAATTGGGTACATGTCGCTTGATCCAACGGCTGGGAAATAAAGGAGAATTACATCGAAAATCGTGGATGAATCCGGAGTGAGAAGTTGCGCGGTAGTTGGAGGTAAAGGGCTGTAGCAGAATGGAAACCATGGTACACATGGTCGATTGTGGTACGTTCCGGAGGCAAAAGCGGTTTGGTGGAAACCACCAAAGGGGGGCCTCCGGAGTGGGGTCCTATATAAACAAAGTTGACTTGTTCACTGATTATTTTATTGGCACTGGACGAATGAAAAGGACTTGCGTGCTAATCAACCTTTAACTTTCAATTTCAAACACACACAGCCACAGTAACAGGTAAGGCTCAAACGCCCATAATTCATCCATCTAATTACTAGTATCGACTGAATTATGGACCAAGGAAAAGAATTTCAAGGGTTTGGTCGTATTTTGGATGACAGAGAAGACTATCTGGTTGATAGGGATAGAGGAGTGTGTGACCCTTTCCTATCTAGAGGAAGTGTATCAGTCAGTAAAGAGAGGTTGTGGCAATACAATTCACAGGGAAATGATGTCTTAAATGTTTGTAAATCGTTTTTATATTATTTTGCTATCGAACAAACTCTGCATTTTCCCAAGTTCATAGAATGGCACGCAGTTAATTATTCCCCTTCTCAGAGACTCATTGTGAGTCATCCTACATCCCGAATACTCTGTAAAGTTAATGCCAAAGTCATCCGTGAAAACCTAAACTTGCCTGACAGCTACCTTGATAGTCGTGAACCTGTACATGAGTCCATTCTTGCTGAATTGTACAAAAGTTGTGGAACTGAAGTTCGTTGCAAATTCCTGCCCAGCATTTTGAAAGAGGGTCAGTCATTAGATGGTCTTTTCCTACCTTACCATGTTCATATTTTCAAAGATGAAGTTCAATTAGTGGTATCCTTAGTCTGTCAAATCTTGCGTCTTGATGATGATTGTCACGTAAATGAAGTCATCCTGGGTTTTCTATTAAAAATAAGTTCATTAAGTTCTGAGTCTCAGTCGGTTCCGGTATTCAGTCCAGATGAGTACTTGGCAGAAGCGATACATCTTCAATTAAGTGAATTCCCAAAGGTCAGGTTCTTTAAATTTCAAACTTATTTGTTGAACATGTTGCTATGTTCAAATGTCACTGAATTACAGTTTTTAAGTACCATTTTCTCTTCAGATTTGCCCAAGCAAATCAACATGTTTGAATTTGCAAATCCAATCATGTCAGAAATATATAAAATGCTGTTTGATGAAGTGCTACCCCGTGTGTTAGAAGAGATGAAATGCCTGATGTAGTCCTCACCTGAATATCGAGTCAGAGATTGGTTCCTGTATAACGATTCCACTATTTTGAGGATATATGGATTTACTGGGGAGCCTTATAGGTTACCTGCTTTCCTTACTCCTAGAAGTTTTAGATTAGAGTTTATGAGACAAAGGTTGCATTCAGAGGAAAAACATTTTGGGGCCTTTAAGAAATATTCAAATATCAAGTTCCCTCTCAAAGTTGGTTCTTTTATTTTCAAAAATAAAGGTGCCCTGGTGTTTATAGAAAAGCTGTTGGGAAGCATGGAATTTCAAAAAGAGCCAAGGGTAAATTATGATCTCCACCATATAATTTCCCTGAGAAAGCAGGCAAACAAAAACAAACCATTTGACCACCAATTTATTGAAGGTTTGAATGAAACAACCAATCTGTTGTAGTTTATGGAGACTCCAAGATTTGATGAAGATGCAAGTACTTTACCAGTTGCAGTATCCCAAGTGACAGAGAATCCTAATATTGTAATTAAAAGAAGTCTTTCTGAGGTCGAAAGCATGGAAGTGGATGAATATGGATCACACAAAAAGGCCAAGTTGTTTCAAGTTGGTGGAGATTTAAGTCAAGAGATTTTAGATGATTTCAAGAGACTTGCTTTAGTCCCAACAAAATCTGTACAGGTAAATCAATTTTCTTTTAAAGGTGTCGATAATTCAGAATCAAGTCCAATTTTCAAATCCAAGGAGGAGCTCGTGGCCAGTTATGTGGAAAAGTGAAAGTAGTCCCTGGAAGAGACAAGAAATTTACTCCCGCGGGTAACGAGTTTAAACAATCCAAAAATCTCCTTGATTTCTACCAGGAATATAGAAAGAAATACCTTCAAATTGGCCATGGTAAATGAGAAAAAGATGTCAAAGATGGAAGTAAGATTGGACAAGATTAGTGTACCCGAAAAAATAGAGCTACATAAGCAAACAAGTGACATTATTTATTCAGATCTATTGCAAGCTATGATGAGAATCAATAAGCTACAAATTTTGGTAGACAAGTTAGAGGTTCAGTTAAAACATGAAAAAGTTGAAAATAAGGCCAATGCCATTCAAATTAAAAAGCTACAAGCAGACATTATCAGTTCAGGAAATGAAAGAGATAACACCCAAGCAATCAGAAGAATGCTGGAAGAAAAGGACAACGCCCTCCAAGTTTTGAAGAAAAAGTTGAAGATCCCAAGCACAGAGCATGTTCAATCATTCGAATTATTGGCATTGCAAGAAGAAAAGGACAAGATCCACTAGGAGATGATGGAACATAAAGGAAGAGCTGTCAAATTACAAGAGGAAAAATAAAAATGGGAAACCGAACAGAGTGCGCTGATATCGCAAATCTCCCTGCTGAAAAAGGACCAAAACGATGAAAAATAGATCATGGAGGAATTGATGAGTCAGACTTCCACTGATGAGGACTTGTCTATTGTAAATATTGAGAAACCATTAACTGATTTTTCTGCAGATGACTTGTTAGTACCTATGTCCCAGGTTAGCCTAAAGGATGAAGAAATAAAAGAGTTAAAGGTGGAAAATGAAAAGATCAAGTCCAAGTTAGCTAAAGTAAATGAGAATAAAAATAAAATATTGCAAGATAGAAATCAGCTACAAAAGAAATTTAATGAATTGAAAGAAAGAAACATTGGAAAGGGTCCTCTCCAAGGAGAAAAACACATAATTTGGGACACCTTATCTGTAGAAATTACTAAATTCAGGCACTATTTAAAATTCATTGATGATCAAAGCATATTGATCAATTTGGCCAATCAAAGACTGAAGTTAGTAAATGAAACTATGAAGAGGAAACCCCTTGCTACAGCCCAGAACGCGTTAAATTTCTTGAATTCATTAACATATCAAAAGTTACATGATATAGGGGTAAAGGACAGAATAGCAATGGTATTATGGGCCAAAAAGTTTATCCATAAGCATCATTTGATGAAGGAATTCCAGGACAAAGCTAATGAAATGGTTTCACAGGTTAATGACTTCAACCAGGATTTCAAAGAGCTATTCGAGGATGGATTGCCTTCCTTTTGGGACAGCAAGGGATGGATGTTTTCTCAAGAACACTATCACATCCTGTTAGCTCAAAACCACATGGACCATTCCAAATTTGATGATTTGGAGAAAGGCCTGACAGGGAAAGTCATTGTGGATAAGCTAACAGAGGATTTCGAAATATTACAAAAGTTCTTGATTATCAGGGGAGGATTGCCCAAGGTGTCATATCAATCTTACATGGAGCTGGAGGTGTCAATTCGAGAGATGATAGAATATGATACTCCAAGCATGGAGCAATGGAGATCCATAGAAAAATTCAGAAAGACAAATTATATCATTCATTCATGAAGACAGGTGTTGCGTGCTGAGGAGCTGCTGGGATAGGCCTTGTTACCAAGTTTATTTAACTGAATGATATGTTAAGATCGAAGCTAGTAGTTTATTCCTAGGAGTTAGGAATACAGTTACAAGACTTTGATTAAGCCGGTCATTCAGTTATGAATCTTCTTAGAAGATGAATCATTTTATGTATATAATTGCATCTATTTTATTTGATGGGGGTTGGAACCCATCTTGTGGTTGAATGTTTCTTTGAGGACATATATTTTTGAATAACAGAGCGAATGCATAAGAATTATCAGAGATTCCTGTGTCGTTTACATTACAGTCCGTATTTCTTTCCTTATGTGATTGTGCTTTCCAGTGTAACGCTCCATTTTGTTTTCTTCATATCTGAAACATAGTGTTGAATGGTTAGAATTCATAATGTTTATGCTCTGATCATTGTTTCAGATATTTTATACATTTTTCTACTAAAGTTAATATAGAACTCATCTTTGGTGCTCTGTATTAATGGGTTGTTCATTCTCTCTTATGTTTCACCTGAACTAAATGAATGACTGTGATGAAATGATTATCTTGCCTTTGATAAAATCTCATGTATATGTCTTTGTGATATCTTTATGCATATGTGACTCCATTTGCCCAATGGTTATGTGATGTTTCAACCATTTGTACAATATTTGAGTGGTGATTTATATCTGGCCTTGTTAAAATATGTATTCGAGAGATCCCTCTCTAGAAAGAAAAGCCAGTTTCTTTCTAAAAGTGGCTTTTGCTGTTACCTCAGGATTTACTTTTCACAACCTAGGTATATTCTGAATGTTAACACAATACGTGTTTTATGCAATTGTAATGCATCTGCAAAGACAATAGGCCGAGTCCTCATTTTTTCAATGGAAATGGTGACTGAGATGAAGTGCTCAATATTCTTTTACTTCATTGATGACTAGGAGAAATGAACCCCTCTATAAATATTTCAACTTCATTTGAAAAAAAATAATCATCCTTTTGTGATGATTCTTCCTCCAAATTTCTAAATTCTTTAGAGGAATCAACCTCCTGAGTCACCTTCCCTGATTTTTCAATCCCTTCCATTAATCTTTCTGCTCCACTTTCCAATGGAAATTACTGATAATCCATTGGAATAGTTTCTAATTCTCCGTTTATGGGAGGAAAAAGCTCATCATATTGATTCCTAGGTTTTTATAAAGGCTTATCTATATTTCTTTATTCATCAATTCCTTAACAGGGCCTGGGGATTGTCCCAGAGTTTTTTGTCTTTTGAACTCGACTTGGCTCTCTTTGATCCACTTCTACCCTTTCATATTCCCTGTATTTTTCTTTATCTGACAAGCTCTACTTCTCTTCCTTTTCAGATTCACTATCTCCTTCTTTTATGGCCATAGGGTTTATTCTATATTTTGATGTAATTGTAACTTCGGAATGTATTTACCTATGTATCTTATGTCTTGTACCCCGATGTTTATTCTAGGATGTGTCTGTAATGTAATTGAGTCATTTCATGCCCCGATGTTTCGATTGGGAGGATCTATAATGTAAACAAGTCATGTCAAGTCATTGTGGGTAACCCTCCTATTGTTCAGGGGTTAAAGTCCCCACAGTTCCGGGGCACTAGGGTTATTAGACTCACCTAGTGAAGTCGACCCTAGTTGGGTTTAGTCAAGCCAGGAATTAGTATAAATAGAGAGTGAACCTCTCTATTTATCACACACTCAGTTGTAGCGAATAGCTAAGGAAGAAGAAGACACTGGGGCTAGGAAGAAATAGGTTGTTACTGTTGGGATATCATCTTACTGTTTTGGGGTTTTACTTTTGGTGTTGATTATATCTCTGAGGAAGTTGTGTGGTTTTCTCCATTTATGGTTTCCCCGAGAAAAACATTGTGTTCATTGTTTCTTGTGTTTGATTGATGTGCTTGTTATTCTCTCAGTTAAAGATCCTAATAATGCTAGGTTAATGTTAAAAATCTAACATGGTATCATAGCTAACCTAAGAAGAAGACATTGTGTAGCTGTGGGAACTAGGGATTCCTACTTTGTGGATATTTCTCCACATATTTTTAGCAAAATAAGGTTGGATTAACTCTCCTCCTTAAGGCACATCTTTCTATTGAAGCAGAATCCAATTCCGAGGTTTTTTAGTTTTGGACCCGACAGTCCTGCCAAAAATTAGGGCTTTCCAAAGAAGCAGAATTTTTTAGTGAGCCCAAGCCTGGATTGATCTCCTCCCCAAAATAAAAGTTAGGGATCAAGATCAAATAATTTGGTTGGACATAACTCCAGAAAAGCAAAACTGTAATCTGCTCCTAAACCAGCACTACGTGATTTCAGCTCCAAATCCAAATCCGACATCTTGAACTAGTAAGATATAAATCTTTTGTATTTCCATTTGAGGTTCTTAGTTAAGATGTCTCATCATACCAAGCTTGATTAAAATCTTGAGGGAGATGATAAATTCTGAGCCTGGAAGTATAAGATCTCCCTGGTCCTAGAAGAAAATGAGTTGGACTCCTGTATTAGTAAGGAGGTTCCAGTTCCAGAGGGAGATGAGGCTAATGCCTTACATAAGAAGAAGTTTGTTATGGAAAAGAGGATTATTGTTGATTCAATCAAGGATCACCTCATACCATAGGTGTCCTCGCTAAAGACACCTAAAGCTATGTTTGATGCCCTAACCAAATTGTTTGAAGGGAAGAACATAAATGGGAAGATGACTCTAAGAAACCAGTTGAAGAATGTAAAGATCCAAAATGTAGAAACCATCCAATCTTACTTTACAAGGGTCTCTTAGATCATGGAACAACTGGAAGTAGTAGATGAAGAAGTAGAAAATGCAGAGATTGTAATGACCACCTTAAATGATCTCCCTAGATCATGGGACTCCTTTATTCAAAGGATATGTGCCAGAAAGAAGTTAGTCAAGTTCAGCAAACTATGGGAAGAATGCTCTTAAGAAGAAGCTCGGATAGCAACTTGAGAAGAAAAGATGGGAAGTGAAGATCAAGCTCTCACAACACAATCCAAGAAATCCAGATCTAGCCATCATAGAAGTAGGTACTCTCATCAAAGGAATAACTCTAGAAATCCTAGAGATTTGTCTAATTACATTTGCTATACATGTGATGAAAGAGGACATTTTGCTAGAGACTGTCCTAAAAATAAAAGTATCTCTCACAAGAAGAAGGGAAACAAGAGAAGACATCATGCTCATGCTACAGAGGATGATGAACCTTCCACAAAGATAAATAGACAAGTCAATGATGATTCTTGAAGTGATGAAGAATATGCTCTGATCTTCACTCTCACGGAAACTATCACACATGGCAGCAAGGATTGGCTTATAGAAAATGGTGCTTCCAAGCACATGACAAGATTCAAGGAATCCTTTGTGAAATTATCTAAACATGAATCACCTCACAAGGTGAAACTTGGAGATGAGTACTAGTATCCAATAAAAGGTAGTGGGGAATACTCATACAAGCTAGACTCTGGAAATTCTATAACAATGAAAGAAGTATTGTTTGTACCAGGACTAAAGAAGAATATCCTCTCCATATCTGCAAGATACAAAAGGAATGAGGGTTTCATTTATAGATGGTCAAGTCATCATGTGGCCAAAAGGAAAGACCATTAATGATGCAGTAGTGATTGGGGAACAAGAAGGAGGCTTATACAAATTGAAGTGACATCCAGAAAAAGCTTTGGTTCATGACTCAGTAGAACCAAATGAGCTTTGGCATAGAAGGCTTGCACATGTACATTACAAAGCACTACAACTTGCAAGCAAAGCTATTGAAGGTCTCCCAGAAATGCAGACAAAACATGAAGGTGTATGCAAAGGATGTGCGAAAGAGAAGAACACAAAGAAGACATTTACAAGTAGCAAAAACAAGGCAAAAGGAATCTTGGAAATCATCCACTCTGATGTATGCAGTCCAATGTCATCCAGTTCACTAAGCGGGTATGCATACTATGTTTCTTTTATTGATGATTTTTCTAAAAAGGCATGGATATACTTTATGAAGAACAAAGATGAAGTATTCAGTAAGTTCAAGGAAGTCAAATCCTTGATCAAGTACCACACTGAAAATAAGATCAAGACCTTTTGATCAGATAATGGCGGAGAATTCACTTCAAATGAATTCAAAGAGCTATGTAAAGACTAAGGGATTAAGAGGGAGTTGTTTCAGTATTTACATACGAGATAAGATGTAGATGATTATGTTTCAGTATTTACATACTGTAGATGCAGATGATGATGATTCCATATTTCTACACTAAATATAGAGATGATGATGGTTTCAGTATTCACATATTGGAGATACAAATGGTGATAGTTCATTATTCATATGCTGAAGATGTAGATGATGATGGTTTGAATGATGATGTATTGATGAAGCCTCTGTCTCAGGTAAAGTTTGAACACTTTCAAGACAAGCTTGGTGTTGTTCGAAAAGACCTTCCTCGAAAGGGGAAGTAGTGATGTTGCAGTGGGATTGTATCATCCCTGGGAACTTTCCCTAAAGTGATCTAGAGACCTCAGTCATCAAGAATGAAGAGGGATTGTATCATCTCGGGACATTTGTCCAAAAGTGATCCGGTGACCTCGGTCCTCGAGAATGAAGAGGTATTGTATCATCCCAAGACATTTGTCCAAAAGTGATCCAGTGACCTTGGTCCTTGAGAATGAAGAGGGATTGTATCATGCTGGGATATTTGTCCAAAAGTGATCCGATGACCTCGGTCCTCGACAATGAAGAGGGATTGTATCATCCTGGGACATCTGTCCAGAATAGATCTGGTGACTTTGGCCCCCGTGAATGTGGTGGGATTGCATCATCCCTGAACTTCAGTTCAAAATGTATCTGGAGGTCTTGGCCCCCGTGAATGTGGTAGGATTGCATCATCCCTGAAATTCAGTTCAAAATGTATCCAGAGGTCTCAGCCCCCGTGAAAGTGGTGGATTGCATCATCCCTGAAACTCGGTTCAAAATGTATCTAGAGGACTCAGCCCCCATGAAAGTGGTGGGATTGCATCATCCCTGAACCTCGGTTCAAAATGTATCCAGAGATCTTGGTCCCCGTGAATGTGGTAGGATTGTATCATCCTTGAACTTCGGTTCAGAACGGATCTGGTGGCTTTGGTACTCAAGAACGTGTGTTGATCTTGTAATTCCTAGAGGAAGGATTGTCTAAGTTCCACATATGTGTCGATCCCGTAATTCTGAAAGGAAGTATCATTGAATTGATCCTATAATTCCAATAGGAAGGATTGTCTGAGTTCCACATATGTGTTGATCCCGTAATTCCAATAGGAAGGATTGTCTGAGTTCCACATCTTTTTTGATCCCATAATTCTGAAAGGAAGGATCGTTAGTAACTCCGTGAAGACCTAAATTCCATAATTCCTAAAGGAAGGATCATTGAGTTGATCCTGTAATTCCAATAGGAAGGATTGTATGAGTTCCACAGATGTGTTGATCCCGTAATTCCAATAGGAAGGATTGTCTGAGTTTCACAAATGTGTTGATACCGTAATTCCAAAAGGAAGGATCGTTAGTAAGTCGGTAAAGACCTAAATCCCGTAACTCCGAAAGGAAGGATCGTTAGTAACTCCGTAAATACCTAAATCCCGTAATTCCGAAAGGAAGGATCATTGGTAACTCCGTAAAGACCTAAATCCCATAATTCCAAAAGGAAGGATCATTTTGATGTTTTGATGATGTTGATGTTTTGATGATAATGATGTTTTATGATGACGATGACATACTAATCGAAATATCAGTGTATGATGATGATGATGTACTGATCGAAAGATCAGAGTATGATAATGATTACGATGTACTAATCGAAAGATCAGAGTGTGATGATGATGATGTACTGATCAAAATATCAGGGCATGATGATGATGTACTGATCGAAAGACTATAGTATGATGATGATGATGTACTGATCATAGTATGATGATGATAACGTACTGATGAAATGATTAGTATGTGATGATAATGATGTACTGATCAAAATATCAGAATATCATGATGATGATGATGTTTGAGAATTAAAGTATGATTATGGTGCTGATCACGATGTTATCGATCAGGTTGCTGATCAAAAGAACAAAATGCTGAAGAAGTTGTTGCTGATCAAAAGATCGAAGTACTGAAGATGTTGCTGATCTAAATGTTGAAGATGTTGTTGCTGATCAAAAGATCGAAGTGCTGAAGATGTTGCTGATCGAAATGTTTAAGATGTTGTTACTGATTGAAAGATCAAAGTGCTGAAGATGTTGCTGATCAAAATGCTAAAGATATTGTTGCTGATCGAAAGGTCAAAACGCTGATGATGTTGCTGATCGAAAGGTCAAAGTGCTGAAGATGTTGATGCTGATTGAAAGGTATAAGTGCTGAAGATGTTGTTGTTCGAAAGGTCAAAGTGCCAAAGATGTTGCTGAAGGTGTTGCTGATCAAAAGGTCAAAAGATGCTGATTGCTGATCAAAGAGTTGCTATCCTTGAAAATTGAAGACGAACACGATATGATGTTGAAAAGCTTCAAATGATTTATAGATGTGTTACCCTGATGATGTTGATGATGTCCTCTCCTACTATTGTTGTTGTTGTTGTAGAATACCCTTCTCGTTAAGGGGGAGTGTTGAAATATTGTAACTTCGAAGAATATTCTATATGTATCTTTTGTGGTCCCCGATGGTCCTACCGGGAGAACCACTTGTATTATCTTGTACCCTAATTCTTCTAATCAGAATAACTAATAAGAGTCATGAGGTTGTCCCCTCTAATTGTAAAGGTGGGTCATTAGCACCCTAGTGTGGTTACTTGATCCTACATGTGTAACTCGAGCCTACATGATTAACTCGAGCCTACATGTCAGATGAGTTAATTGAAGTGAACAGATGAATATAAATAGAGGTGTAGCTCTCCTCATTTGTGACACACACTCTCACTTGTGTAGCGCATTAGTGGAGAAGAGAAGTAGCTGGAGAAGGAGGAGAATCAGGCTTTTATCTCCTTGCTGGTTTTATCTTTTATCTTTTTGGGGCATCTATATTGAGGAAGCTTTTTTGGGGTTTTTCCCTTTAGGGTTTTCCCAGGATAAATCCTTGTGTTCCTTTTGTATGGTTGTGCTTGTCTATCTTTTAGTGATCCTGTTTATATGCTTTTGTTATGAATATGAAATGAAATACTGATGTCTTAGCTAAGCATATGAAAATTTAACATGGTATGAGAGCCACCCTGAAAGAAGACATTTTGTAGCTATAGAATCTAGGGCTTCTTATTTTTTGGGTCTCTATCCACAATCGATCAACAAAATAAGGCTAGATTGACTCTCCATTGAAGGGCACATCTTTCTGTCGAAGTGGAATTCTATTTCGAGCATTTTTAGTTTTGGTGTGGAAAATTAGGGCTTTCTACAGAAGAGGAATTTTTGAATGAGCCCAGCATAGCATTGTTGTCCTCATCAAAATCGAAGTTTAGAGACCTGGATCAAGAAATTTGGTTGGGTGAAACTTTGGAAAATTCAAACCCTGGTTTGACCCTGACTTACAACGCAGGTTGTACCTCAAGGTCTAGACACAAGTTATACATCTTGTAAAGGGGTAACACACATCCCTAATGGGGGTAAAACAACATACAATGATAATATACTTTGGAATATCTTCCAAAGTTAAAAATACATCAACACTCCCTCTTAACTAAGAAGGTATTCTCTCTCTACACAATCATCAACACATGTGATCAGTTCTTCATTACATCGTCATCATCAAGGAGTCATAGAGTCTTCATCATAACTGTTTCCATCGTATTCTTATAATTTTATCATCATCCCATACTATCTGTCATCAGAAGTTTCTACACTGCCAGCCCTTTTTCATACTGGATGTAGGCCTAGCCTCCATGTAGGTCTTCATCATATATGTAAGAAAGCCATCAAGTAGGTACATCCCAGGACTTATTATATGCCTCTTGAAAAACCTATAGGATCTCCCATGACTAATTATATTCCATTGCAAAACCTAAAGGATCATCCCAAGATTGATTACATGTCTTACAACACCTATGTACCCTACTATTACCTCACCATCTTCAGATCGTTTCGTCGTCACACGGAGCACAACCTAGATACACATAACACAACACTTACATCCATCGGCATGGGAGGAAAAACCTACCACCATCCAAGAAAGGCTCAACATTTACATCAACGAACATGGGAGGACCAACCTACCACCATGCCAAAAAATATTCATCATTTACATCAATGACCATGGGAGGAACAACCTACCACCATGTCGAAAAATCTCCATCACTTATATCAACGACCATGGGAGAACCAACCTACCACCATGTCAGAAAGGCTCCAGCACTTACATCAACAACCATGGGAGGACCAACCTACCACCATGTCAGAAAGGCTCCAAAACTTACATCAACGACCATGGGAGGACCAATGTACCACCATGTTGGAAATGCTTATGTGTATCTGTGTCTTCTGGACTCATCACTTCCCCTTGGAAGGAACCTCGATCTAAAGTAAAATAATCTTCTCTTTGAAGTATTAAAACTTCACTCTGGCTATTTCTAGCATAGAATCACATCAATACTGATTACGTCCAAGGATAACCTACGAGATTCTTCAGGACTGATTACATCCAAGGACAACCTATAGGACTGATTACGTCTGATCAACCTATGATCTTTGCTAGGATTGCATTCTCACACAACCTATCTCACCGACTATGCTAGAACTCATCACTCCATCTTTTGAGAGATCTCGATCTAGATCACATATTGGAGCTTCACTGCTCCTCTCTGCATCATACAAAATGAAAGTCAAATCAATCAAATCAAATATTAGCTTTCAAAAGAAACATTAGAGGAAATTTCAACTTAAAATGGGCCTTATAAGGAAAATTAATAAAATAATAAAACAATATTTATTAATTTTGGAGGAAGAAAAGAAAAAAACTACTTTTCAATTTGTATTTTCGACATATATCCCTGTGTTTTTACTCAAATTTTGATATGGAGAGCTCGTTGGATGCAGAATTAAATTCGCATCCAACAAGTTCTTCCGATCAAAATTTGAGTAAAATCACAGGGAGATAAGTAAAAAATACGAACAAAAAAGTAGTTTTTTTTATGATACCTATCCCCAAATTTATATTAAAAAATTGGTTAAAACCTATGTGGTATTTCAAATTTAAATCAATTTCATTGGCTAAAACATGATGACATGGAATTTGAATTAGGATTGAAAGGCCCATTTTGAGTTTAAATTTCCTCTAATGCATACTACCTCACAAATAGCCTAGCAAATGGCAATATATTTTGCCTCGGCTGTACTCAGCGCCATGCAGGACTACATCCTGCCAAATCAGTATGTCATGCTGGATATCAAAATGAAGAATCCACCCAAGGTGCTTTTGTTCTCAGCAACATTACCAATATGAATCAACATAATCATGAAGGTTAGTCTTCTGATTCATTTCATACTTGATCCCATACCTAACTATACCCTATAGGTACCTCACTGCATGCTTTGCAACCAGGTGACCATGTCTCGGATCCGTCAGGAGTTGGCTCAGGTTGTTCACAACAAAGCATATGTCCGGTCTCATATTCATAAGGAACATCAAGGAACAAATCATATAAAGGTACATCATGGCATCAACCGTCTCTAATGAAGCAACAAGCAAAAGATTCAAGTTTGATTCCAAAGGTGTGGTTATTGCCTTGCGGTCCAGTATTCCGAATTTCTTCAGAATCTCCACTACGTACTTTCCTTGAGCAAGGAAAATATCATTGGATTTCTTCCACACCTCCATTCCTAAGAATTAGTGTATTATCCCTAGGTTTTTCATCTTGAACTCTGTAGCAAGTCTCCTTCTTACATCTTTAAAGAGTTCCTTTTTTCCTATCAGGAAGAGGTCATCGACATATAACAAGAGCATCACTGGTATTCTGCCTTCAACCTTGAAGTAAAGGTTGGAATCCTCTTTACTCTCAGTAAATCCTAGCACCATCAGTAAGTTGTCCATCCTGTCGTACCATGTCGAACCTGAGGATCTTCTGCACTCACTCCCCCTGAAGCGGAGCATCATTCTCCCTCTTCCTCTCATACTCTATGTATTGAAAAATTATGTAATGGAGTGATAACTAGCTTACTCTACTACTAATATTCTATGTATCCATCTAGGGTCACTGGATACGAAGATTCTCTATCTTGAACTTTGTTGAAAATTTCTTCTCGCACCCATCTATGAGCTTGTCATCCTCTATAGGATTTCATCTTCAATATTGTAGCAAAGGTTAAGATCTTCATCACTCTAGGTGATATTAAATCTCCTTATGTAACTGTATGTTCTATCCCATGGGTGCCTTTTGAGCTCATACAAGGCCTTCTTTAATTTGCATGCATGACTCTGTATGTCATGTGTCTCAACTCCCAGTGGCTGCTCTACATATACTTCCTCCTTGAATACATCATTCAAGAATGTTATCTTGATGTTAGCTTATGTATCTCCCATCTCATACCTGTACATATGGATATAATGGAAGTGTACTTCATCACTGATGCAAATGTCTCTTTGTAGTATGTGCCTTCTTTTTGTGAGAAGCCTTGTGCTACGAATCTTTCCTTGTATCCCATGATGCTGCCATCTATTGCACACTGGATCTTGTAGACCCATATGGAATACACTATAGAATTCCCTTCAGGTCTCGACACTGCATCCTAGACATCATTCTTCTTCAATTGGTACTCTTTGATCATAGTCTCCTTCCCTTTCTTCTTGGCTACTTCTTCATAGCTGGAAGGCTTTACATCAATGATGTCGCTCACAAATGTCACATAACTACAGTGTGTTTGAGGCCTCTTTATTTATTTGGAAGTCTTGTCATATTATTCTTCATCTTGGATTATTTCTCATGCCCAAGTTGGTGTTCATCTCTCAAGGTGGATCTACCATTCTCTTTATATTATTCTGAAGCTCTTTCTTTTGCCATGGTGTCTTTGACCTAGTAAGCTTTGGGTTCCTCTTCTGAACTGTCATTACTTGTTTTTTGGAATGATCTACAAGTCAATTTCAGTTACATGATTAGAATCATATCATAATTTCCAAAAATATTAATAGTGACAAATATATGTCACATAGCCATGCGACTATTTTAGCCAATGCAACAAAATTCATCTATATCATGTATACATATAGTAACTTCTAGATGCATTCTAACCCAATGTTATTAAGAGTGTGTACTACTCAGAATGTTTCAGCTTCACCAAGATTGGCATCAAGCTGGGTGTGATTAGTCTTTTTGAAATGGGAACCTCAAGTGTAAATAGCAAAAATTTAGATCTTACCGAATTGAGGTGTCCAACCTAGTTTTGGAGCTAGATGATCTAGGGTTTGTTAGAGAAACCCTAATTTTTCAAACTTATGATTGGACAAAAATATTGGCCTCTTCAAGGTGATCCGTCTAATGCAATTCTTTTCTGAAAACAGTGGTGGAATCTCCTGCAACAGTAATCCCTAGTTTTCCAATTTCTTCTGCATAAATATCTGAAATTGATTCTATTGTATCTTTGAATTTTTCGATCCTTACTGTATGAAACTTCTCACTAAGATAGGATGATATGTCTTCTTTCCAACCCCATAAGTTAGATCATAAATGGATTCTCCAAGTGGTATTTACTCTAATTTTCCCAAGGTGTCTGTTTTGGGGAATGTTTAGCATAACGAACTTGTATGGACTACCACGTGTCACTGTTTCACATTCTGTGTTTGAAAATAATACAACATAAACTAAAGCCTATACCCTACCTGCAACATCTTGCAAAATTTTGTTTGGACCTTCATATCCCAAGATATAGTAAATCTCCCTAGGTCACCTTTTTATGACTATATTCTGGAGGAGGTTGGAACCCAGGTTTGGAGGAACCATATCTCCTGAAGTATACTGAATATGAGGCTGAAATGTTTACACAAGGTACAGAAAGAATTTCTCTTTGTCCTGTAAAATTTCAGCTTCTGAACCTTCTCTAATCTCACATTGTAGCAAAATTTCTAGAATGCCTAAATTCGGTCTTCTGGGGTTTTCATGCATGAAACCCTAATTTCCATTAGCTTCCACTGTAGCTATATTTTAGTTGCACAGTGAAAATTATTTGATTTAGTTTCTGATAGCACCAGTAGATGCACCCTAGTGAGGTGAGTTATCCTAGCCATCCTTGCTTGATCATCTATGGAGAGAACACCTTCAACTAGGAAGCCCTAGTTCCTGCAGCTACACAATTCCTTCTTTCATAGAGCCTTTGATACCATGTTAGATTTTCTTAAAATCTGATTAGATTATCTAGGATATTTATTTGAAAGAATAACAAGTACAACAAAATTCATATGATATAAAATATACACAAGACACAAATATTTTCATCAGGGAAACCATAAAGGAGAAAACCTCGCAAACTTCTTCAGAATAGTAAGATGATTAAAAGAGGTAATAAGAAATGTTGAGCAGCTATTTTATCTCCTCTTCAAATTGTCTATATCTCTCTCATGCACCTTAGAGAGTGTGTGATGTATAAATGAGGGAGATAACATCCCTATTTATACCCTTTCAAGTCACTGACCAAATAGAATACTCAAGCCTACATGTCATCTCACATGGGGCCCACTTCTCCTAGAGACACCATAATTACATATTACATGATGTTACATTGGGGACTATTGCCCTGAATTTCAACAGAGCTTGTACCTCAAAGTATATACACAATTTAGACATCTCGTAAAGAGGTAACACACATCCCCAAAGGGGGTATAACAACATACAATGATAATATACATCAGAATATCTTCTGAAGTTATAAATACATCAAAAATTTGTTATATTATCATTATTTCACATTTGGAACGACTGTTCAGGTGTAAAAACATAACCCAATTTATGGATTACCATGCACATAATAGAAGTCAAGATGACATTCTTCGAATGCATGTATATGGTTTTGCATTTAGAGATATGAAGGAAAAATGACCACACTTTAAAGAAGAACCTCGTAATTTTAGGATTTCTTTAGCATCAGATGGTGTCAATCTATATGCAGGGAAGAGATCTATTTACTCAGTGTGGCCTATTTTTGTTATCAACAATAACATTCCTCCATACTTTTCAATAAAGGAGCACATAATGTTGGCAATTATTATTCCAGGTATGTATCTACACCAATTTTTTTTAATATAGTGGAATTTCACTTGTCATATTTTGTTTCATAATGTCATATATTTTTTCTTTTGCTATTGTGTATTATTTATATATCTTAATGGTTGTAATAATTATATATTTTATGTGTTCAAATCAACGATGTAAGTACCAAGTTAAAGATATGGATGTATATATTGACGAACTACTAAATCTATGGAATGGCATTACTGTGTATGATGTATCTAGACCAATATGACAAAAAAAAATTCAATTCCATGCAATGTTTGTATGGAAAATATATGATTCCCCAGGGTTAACACATTTTTGTAATATGTAATTATAACGTCTACTTTAATAGTATTTAATTTTATGAAGTTGATATATTTTTGTTTTCCAAGGATTTTATTTATTTATTCATATATAATAACATTGGTTGTCCTTGAAGGACTTACAAAAAGCTCCATGAGATGACAATACTACATTTGGTCTTCGTAAGATTTCCTCCTTTCATAAGAGGCTTGAAAAAAACATATTTACTGAAAATTTCCCTTCAACCCTTTGTTCTTTGAATTCCTTCCTGGTTGCGTTGCTGCAAAATTTTATGTAAGCGCTAGAAAATGTCTTTGTACTAATTATGCTTGTATCTTCATATTAGTAAAAATATTTTGAACTGGAGCTATGTAATGTTCTGTCTCCCTTTGCATTCCTCCTCTATGATAGTTCATGGGGCCAGAAGTGAAGCACTCTTTGAGAGAGTATAAACCTCTTCATTAAGCTCTCGATACACATATATAAAGGATATAAATAAAAACCTTTCTATTTGTCTTTTGATTTCTGAAAGTAAATGTTGAAGATGGGGAGCTCTTATCTATATCTAGTTATTTTCCCATTCAATGACCATTTTTTAATCACCGAAGAATTGTAGATGGAGAATGTTCTGAGTTAGAGCTGCGTTAAGGACTGCCCATAAAGATGATAGTTCTACCTTTTATTCGTGCAGTGTCCCATACCATATTTAATTAAAATTCATTCCTCTTCTATGATGTAAAGCACTGCTCCAGATTCCCCAAGGGTAGTTCCCCTTGGCTTGCTCCATCGAAGAAAGGCCAAGGGATTATTTTATCAATGCCTAGGTTCTTTAGAATTCAAGTCCTTTTCTACTTATCCTCTATTTTATACTCCCTTGACCACTTCACAATCATTGCATTGGTTATCCCAGTTGGTATTTTTTGGTTCTAAAATGTGGCTATATTTCTTACCCACCAAAATCCATAAATAAATAGAAAAGGTTATGCATCGAAGTTTCTTACCGTGATATTTACAACATTTGGAAAAAAAGGTGTCCAAAGGAATGTTCAATCTGCTTAGTTCTTTTGTAGCCACATTCCAAACAATCCATGCATAAGGGAAAGAAGAAAATAAGTGGTTTGTAGTTTCATTGTTTGACTGACACAACACACACCAACTTAGGGCCTTCCTAGCCTTGTTGTAGGCTTTCACGTATACCGTATCCGAGTTTGTTTCATCCGCCTTTGGGTTAAAAAGGATTGAGGAAGCTGTTATTTCTTGCAGGAATTTCTTGGGAGATGTACCAAAGAGAGTCAGGGTACCTAAATTTGGGACTCTCTTATTTTGGAAGTACAATCAACACATAATTAATGACATGAGAGGTTTCAAAAGAGATATTTTTCTTACAATGAAAAGAGGTTGACGCATTGTTCACCAACTTGCATGGTTTGTCGATGTTGCTGACGATCTCCTCTGTGGCGGGCATTCTGTCATCTTTTTTTATTTCCTTCATTTTAGCCCTTTTGTTTCTCTCCTAAAGTCTTCTTTACTAAGATTTCCCTTCAGATCTTCACACTCAAAGCAGGAAGAGGGAAATCTCAAATTATATGTCCTACATTCTGCACTCGAAACACTTGAATGGGATTTTCCAGTAGTCCAATTTTTGATTCCATATACTTTCACTCAAGTCCAGTTTGATTTCTTCATATAACCCATCTCAGATATCCAACTCAAATGGAATTTTTGCACATCGCCTATCAACCTTTTTATCCCAATTTTCCTATAGGGATATGAATTTGAAACAAAATGTCTAGAATGTCATATCAGTAGATATCAAAAAGATCAACAAAAAGGTTCCTCTCAAGGTTCTTCATTATATTCTCATTATTCCACATTTGCAACGACTGTTCAGGTGCAAAAACATAGCACAATTTATGGATTACCATGCACATAATAGAATTCAAGATGACATTCTTTGAATGCCTGCATATGTTTTTTCATTTAAAGATATGGAGGAAAAATTACCATACTTTAAATAAGAACCTTGTAATTTTAGACTTTCTGTAGCAGCAGATGGTGTCAATCCATATGTAGAGAAGAGATCTATTTACTTGGTGTGGCCAATTTTTGTTATCAACAATAGCATTCCTCCATGGTTTTCAATCAAGAAGGAGCACATAATGTTGGAAATTATTATTCCAGGTATGTGTCTACAACAGTTTTTTTTTAATATAGTGAAATTTCACTAGTCGTATTTTGTTTCATAATGTCATATATTTTGACTTTTATTGTTGTGTATTAATTATATATCTTAATGGTTGTAATAATTATATATTTTATATATTCAAATCAATCAGGTAAGTACCAAGTTAAATATATGGATGTATATATTGAGCTTATTATTGACAAACTACTAAATCTGTGGAATGGCATCACTATGTATAATGTATCTAGACCAATACGACAAAGGCAATTTCAATTCCATGCAATGCTTGTATGGACAATACATGATGCACTGGGGTTAACCCATTTTTTTGGTATGTAATTATAACGTCTACTTTAATAGTATTTAATTTTATATATGAATTGATATATTTTTGTTTTCCAAGGAAAAAAATATTTTATTCATGTAGAATAACATTGGTTGTCCTTGAAGGACTTACAAAAAGCTCCATGAGCTGACAATCCTACATTTGGTCTTTATAAGATTTCCTCCTTTCATAAGAGGCTTGAAAAAAACATATTTACTAAAATTTTCCCTTCAATCCTTTGTTTTTCGAATTCCTTCTTGGTTGCATTGCTGCAAAATTTTCTATAAACGCTAGAAAATGTCTTTGTACTAATTATGCTTGTATCTTCATATTAGTAAAAATATTTTGAACCAGAGCTATGTAATTTTCTGTCTCCCTCTGCATTCCTCCTCTATGATAGTTCATGGCGCCGGAAGTAATGCATTCTTCGAGAGAGTATAAACCTCTTCATTAAGCTCATGATAAACATATATGAAGGATATAAAAAAAACCTTCCTATTTGTCTTTTTATTTCTGAAAGTAAACGTTGAAGATGGGGAGCTCTTATCTATATCTGGATTTTTTCCCATTCAATGACCACTTTTTAATCACCGAAGGTTTGTATATGGAGGATGTTTCAAGTTAGAGTTGCATTAAGGATTTCCCATAGCACTCATAGTTCTTCCTTATTATTCATGCAGCGTCCCATACCATACTATAATTAAACTTTTCTCCTCTTATGTGATGTAAAGGACTGCTCCAGATCCCCACATCGGTAGTTCCCCTTGGTTTTCTTTGTTGAATAAATTCCAAGGGATTATTTTATCAATGCTTGGGTTCTTTAGAATTCAATTCCTTTTTTCCTTATCCTTTGTTTTATACTCCCTTGACCACAACACAATCATTGCATTGGTTATCCAAGTTAGTATTTTTTGGTTATGAAATGTGGCTATATTTCTTACCCACCAAAATCCATAAATAAATAGAGCAGGGTAGGGATCGAAGTTTTGTACCGTGAGATTTTTCCACCAACTTCTACAATAGTTAGACAAAAAGGTGCCCAAATGAGTGTACTCTGAACAAGATCCAACCTCACAACATGATTTGAAAGGAAGGGATTTGATCCAGGATCGGTCCCCAGTATGCTCCATCCAACTTCGTAATGAGGTTTCCTCGATGATTTTTCGGTAAAACCTTCCAACCAGTGTTGTTGCGAGGTATTATGGTACTTCTTTAATTCCAATTTCTCTGCCAACCACCAATACCGTCGGGTCCTTTTTTGGTCTAGCACCTTTACGATGTCTTGGTTTAGCTTCATCGGTATGCATAGTCATTTTTTCTGCGTTCGTACCCTTGAAATATTTTCGGCATTTAATCTCATCATTAGTGACAAAGATGGATATTTTGGGTGAGGTATTGTCATAGTCCACCTCATCTAGATCCATCCTATGTCACAATCATTCACTCCACCACATGAGCCAAGAAAATACTGAGGCTTACACGAAATAATTATTGGGTTGTGAATCCTGGTGCTGTATGAAGGAAGGAAAAAACATGCATGCATTTTTTTTCAAACAATCCATTCATTTTATATAATTATAATTGACAATATTGTTAATCCATAAAATATTTATGTAGGTCTTCAAACAAATGGAAAATATGCATGTCCACTTTGTGGTCCTAAGATAACATCTCATCGTTCAAAAACTTTACGAAAGGAGGTGTTTGATGAGTATAGGCACTTCCTCTCTAAGAATTATAGGTATCGAATTATCGATAAACATTTTTTCAATAGGAAAAAAGAGATTACATTAAAGCCACAGAGAATGACACCTCACCTATGGAAGTTGCAATATAATAGAAATCGTCAAGGTACGTATAGATCAAATTGTCTTATATATATCATCATATATGAAATACTTTTAATTTTATTTTATTGCATGTTGTTTATTATAATTGACATTGATTTCTGTAAAACAATTATAAATCGTGATTCATGATGGTCGTCGTGATCATGAAGGAATTAATGGGATTCCACG
>LPNX010794954.1:1091059-1316699 GCA_001517045.1 Pseudotsuga menziesii | reverse complement strand
ATACATGAGGTAAGTGGTGATATATTCCATGCATAAAGTGTTTGTTTAATTCATGGTAGAACTTATATTTGATATTTATTTTTTATAAATGCTCCGTAAAACAATGTTTTTTGTTAAATCGTGTGATATGTTTACATCACTTTTAGATGGTTGTCATATAAAGAAATCCATAAAGAAGATATAAGTATTGGAGAAGAGAAATTTCACATCTGATGTGCGAAACGCAAAAGCATCTACATTCAACATTTTTCAATGCACAAGAACACTACCTCATACACTAAGTTGAGGAGATTGAATTGTGTGGACCAATACACTCAAGGTCCATGTGGATGGTTGAGAGGAACTTGAAATTTTTGAAGGGTTTGTTTAGAAAACAAGCATGTACAGAGGGTTCTATGATGGAGGGATATATGGTATACCAGAACATGATGTATATTAGTGAATACCTTCCTATATTAGCATCAAATCTTAATTTAGGTCGCATTTGTGTTCTGAACTCCAATAACAATTTCGAAGGGGAGTACTTCTTTGTGAAAGGTAGATCAAGAAAAATGAAAGGTAATTATTAGATAGTGGAGATTTGAAACAATGTACACTTGACGGTTGTTTTTTTTATCTATATATCATACTTATTTCATTTTTAGTATTCAATATGCATCAATTAAAAGTGTATACCTGCATGTTAAGTGAATATACATTTGTACTTAATTGTAATTGTACTTTCATGAAGCAGTTGGTCATTAGTGGGGATGCACTTCATTTATACATAGAAAACAATCTTGATTAGATGAAGGCATGGATTGAACGATGTGAAAAATATGGTCATGGAATATCACTGGAAGGTGTGGCTTTATTGGTTAAAGCAACGCATCGTAATGGAGATACCAATCTTACAGAAAGGGAAATCGATTTAGCATATGGTTTAAAAGATAAGTAGGAAAGCATATTAATTAGCCATACTATTAAAAAAAATTCAAATATATTGATGTACACGTTCATTTTTTTCCTTTCATAGCATAAATATGTGTTTAATCATGATCAATTCAAGATGTAACATTTATGTGTATGGCTTGTTGCAGGTAAAATGCTATAAGGCTATGTGGTGCAATGGTCATAAATTTCACATCAAAAAGTTGGATGAAACAAAGAAAACTTTTGATTGTGGGATAACTGCAGTCTTTGAGGTGACCAAATTTTCCTCTAGAAGTGACAGACATCCAGAACTCTCATAAAATTGATATTATGGGTATTTGGAAGATATTATTCAGTGTGATTTTAACTCCTTCAATTTACTTCTATTCGTTGTCAAATGTTATATGTTACGATTGAATCAACATTATCCCAATAGAACTATTATTGAACATGATAATGGATTTACCATAGTTAATACAATGTTATTTGAGCTAGCAATGAATCCCTGTGTTCTTCCAAGCCAGTGTGAACAAGTATTTTACTCTGAGGTTCCAGGCAGAGGGGGTTGGTAATTTTCCATGAGACACGATCCAAGGGGAAGTCGGTAAAGTATAATGTGCAGGAAGATAATGAAAAGGTCTTCAAGAAGAAAATGATGTTGAGAATGATTGACTTGAGTTAGAGCATCATGTTTCAGAGGAAGATGATGATGTAGTAGACAATGTCCATGAAGATGATATCGATGACGACATCATGATAAAAAATGGCATCGATGATGATGATATGGCCCATCCTACAATGTTGAATCTAGATTGGATCTTATAGATGATGACTTGGATGAAGAAGATGATGAATTCCATTGAATTGTATGAGGTATTCCTTAATATATGTGCTCTACTCGATATATTGTTGGTCACTTTAATTTCTCAACTAATTCACAAACAAAGTGCTGAATATAAATTGTCAACCCTTGGAAGACTAGTTATTTCAAAGAAAACTACGCAAAATATATGCATGAACACACCATAATTGATAAACATAAATCAACATGTTCATTCAGAATAAAACATTGAAATCTAAAACCGTATTCTTCCACTGATCAAACAAATCCTTAATGCTAATTTAATCTTCAAGAATAAAGAGACTCGCCAATGTTCAAATCACAACAATCCTGGAAATAATTAATTAGTTTACTTTTCCAAGAGGTTAAATAAAAATTACTATTGTAAGGAAAGATGCTTGGAATTGAAACACTATGAAATGTCTTCTCATTCAATCAATTTCACTCATAATTAATAATCTCGGCAATAAATAAAATTTAACATTAACTAGACTCATTGATAGAATACAGAGGTAACACAACCCTTCTATACTTCTGGAAAAAGAATCACAATGCATAGTCAATTGTTCAATCAATTGCATTCCTAATTAACCAGTTGTTTCAACACTCAGACAAAAACATAAGAAATAAATCAGAGCAGACTGTTTCAGCAAACTGGGAGGAAATGTAAATTGACTCAAACAACTCCAATTCCAAATGCAATTCCAATAGTTGTGTATCGACAGTTGGGACTTATATATTCTTTGTGTATCGGAAAATAGATACACTTCCTTGGGTATCGACAGTTGGAGCAACTCATTGTGTATTGAAAAACTGATACACTTCATTGTGTATCGATAACTGGGACTAACTTTGTGTATTAGTATACTGATACAGTTCCTTATGTATCAGTAGATGGGACGTCTATCTTTTTTTCTCGAAAAACTAATACACTTCCTTGAGTATCGACAGTTGGGATAATTCCTTGTGTATAGGCAAACTGATACACTTTGTTGTGTATCGGAAGTTGGTACTATCTTTTTGTATCAGCAAATTGATACACTTCCTTGTGTATCGACAACTTGCTTTATCTGAATTTCCTATAGAATTCAACTAACTGCATTAATCTCAAATAGGTCATCTTATTCAGGAACAAAACCCATAAACACATATAAGTTTAAGCATTATTAATTCTATGAGATAAAAGTTATTTATACCTTCCCATAATTCCCCCCAACTACACAGTTACATGTTCTCATGCAACAAAATCTGGTTAGTTCGAATCTAAATCTAGGTCAAATATTTTTTTGTACAGGTGAGTGATACCGAAAGAGGATTCTGGTTTATTTTCCCTGTCCCTATATCCATTACAAGCAATTAGCTCCTCCCAACACTATCTTTCTACCTTTTTAGTTAGTATGTATCTGTTTTTATACTTCTTATCAAGAAACCATAGGATAATAAATTTGAAACGTAGCCCTATCCAATTTATTCCACAGCTCTGAATGCATTTAACATAACCAGGGACCTGAGTCAAAGCTTGAGTAAAACTTTCAAAACAATAAGGGTCCCTTGTCTTCATAAGTCCCAAAGAAGCATCCCATCTAGATCTACTACCTTGTAAAGCATAAGGTTCTTGCAGCTTTATAAGCTGTATACATGTATTTATGAAATATTCTTGAAGTCCTTCCAATTGATTATCCTTTGATGGAGAAGAAAGGATTTTTTATGCTTGTCAATAATTGCCATAGAATATTGTGGTTCACCTCCAATCTATAAAGTAGATTTTTCTTCATTTTTCTGAATGGTCTATGAGGAATTCCACCACAACATATGGTTAGTAACAAAAGAAGTGAATGCCCTTAAATGTGAATTTCCTATGTGAGGGATGGGATTAAATTGAATATTCATGGGACAAGCCACCTCATGGAAATACAATTCACATAACCAATTTTGCGTAGAGAAATCACTTTGAGAGAGAGTATCTAAAAATTGAGGAACTACAAAAAGTTGATGGGGCCTTCCTTCCTTAAGAGATTTCAACTTAAAAAGAATAATTTTTTCATACAAGAAAACTGAATAAGAAGGAGACAAACCCATAAAACTTAATAATTCTTGACTCAATGTATACATCTGCTCTTTTTCTTTCTTCATGGTCTTAAAAATTTTCAATTCCCTTATTTATGCTTCTAATTCTTCCCAGAGAAACTTTTGAAACATCAAATCTTCTTCCCATTTCTCCCTAAGATCCTTAATGAATTTCCTGTGTGCAGGAAGAGGAAATACCCCTTCCCCATAAAGGGTAACCTGGTATCTCAAATTATTTGATTGATATTTTAGTAGAAGAATATCATATGTTTCCTCTTGGGATTCTTCATTTAACTCAATGATTTCACAAGGCTCCTAAACCATTACATTACCATCTTTCATGGGTAGGGTGGAGTCCTCAGTTGTTGGTTCTTGTGTTTCAACAACTGAATTTGGTGTCTCAACAACTTCTTTACTTTATACTATCACTGGTTCTTGTGTTTTAGTGGAAACTTCTTTATTTTCCTAACTTGATTGCATCTATCTCCAAGCCAAGTGTTCCATGAGAGTAACTTTGTATTCCGCAATCCTAAAAACATCCCCATGTTATGGGAATAGATATTCATTGTGATCAACTTCCTCATAAATTATAGTTCCCATCTTATCAGCAAGCTTTGGTAATGTATTAAATTTATTACTTTCTTGATTTTTCAATATATCTTTTAATCGTTGCAATTCTCCCTAGAGCACCTGTACCTCCTATTTCGATAGGTTGTTTTCCAAAAGCATTGTCTCTATTTGAATGGGACCATCTTCCACAGCATGTTATTATGGATCGACAGACCTTGATGTTGAGGTTTAGTTGCTACCTAGTTCTTGTGTTACAAGAGAAATCCCTTGCTGTCTATCTACACCCCCTGGTTCTTGTGTGACAGAGGAATACCCAGGTCTTAAAATTGGGACTTCAATATGTTAACACTGTTACTAGCAGAGGAACGAAAAGCCGTGGTGAAGAAGAAATAATAGTTGCTTGTCAAAATTTGGTTAAATATTATAGTATAAGAGTATAACAAAGGGCGATTAGGCAGAAAATTATTCCAGGATCCAACGGTGCGAAGCGAAAAGATAAATATCAACGACTTATAGTGTATCTTCTCCATAAAGGTGCTAGAGAGATAAGGATATATGGAGTATTCGATAAGACATGAAATCAATGGTCGTCGATCCAGCTTGATGAAATCTATGGTCTTTGTGAACTCCGCCTTGAGAACTTGCATGTTCGATAAAACAAAGGAACCGGATGGAATTGGGTACGTGTTGCTTGATCCAACGGCTGGGAAATAAAGGTGAATTACATCAACAATTGTGGATGAATCTGGAGCGAGAAGTTGTGCGGTAGTTGGAGGTAAAGGGCAGTAGCGGAATGGAAACCATGGTACATGTGGTCGATTGTGGTGCGTTCCGGAGGCAAAAGCAGTTTGGTGGAAACCACCAAAGGGGGGCCTCCAGAGTGGGGTCCTATATAAATAAAGTTGACTTGTTCACTGATTATTTTATTGGCGCTGGACGAATGAAAAGGACTTGCGTGCTCATCAACCTTTAACTGTCAATTTCGAACACACGCAGCCACAGTAATAGGTAAGGCTCAAACGCCCATAATTCATCCATCTAATTACCAGTATCGATTGAATTATGGACCAAGGAAAAGAATTGCAAGGGTTTGGTCATATTTTGGATGACAAAGAAGACTATCTGGTTGATAGGGACAGAGGAGTATGTGACCCTTTCCTGTCCATAGGAAGTGTATTAGTCAGTAAAGAAAGGTTATGGCAATACAATTCACAGGGCAATGATGTCTTAAATGTTTGTAAATAGTTTTTATATTATTTTTCTGTCGAAGAAACTCTGCATTTTTTTGAGTTCGCAGAATGGTGCGCGGTTAATTATTCCCCTTCTCAAAGAGTCATTGTGAGTCATTCTACGTCCTGAATACTCTGTAAAGTTAATGCCAAAGTCATCCATGAAAACCTAAACTTGCCCGACAGCTACCCTGACAGTCATGAACCTGTAAATGAGTCCATTCTTGCTGAATTGTACAAAAGTTGTGAAACTGAAGTTCATTGCAAATTCTTGTCCAGCATTTTGAAAAAGGGTCAGTCATTAGATGGTCTTTTCCTGCCTTACCATGTTCATATTTTCAAAGATGAAGTTCAATTAGTGGTATCCTTAGTTTGTCAAATCTTGGGTCTTGACGATGATTGTCACGTAAATGAAGTCATCCTGGGTTTTCTATTAAAAATAATTTCATTAAGTTCTGAGTCTCAGTCGATTCTAGTATTCAGTCTAGATGAGTACTTGGCAGAAGCGATACATCTTCAATTAAGTGAATTCCCAAAGGTCAGGTTCTTTAAATTTCAGACTTATTTGTTAAACATGTTTCTATGTTCAAACGTCACCAAATTACAGTTTTTAAGTACCATCTTCTCTTCAAATTTGCCGAAGCAAATCAACATGTTTGAATTTGCAAATTCAATCATGTCAGAAATATATAAAATGTTGTTCGATGAAGTCCTATCCCGTGTGTTAGAAGAGATGAAATGCCTGATGCAATTCTCAACTGAAGATCGAGTTGGAGATTGGTTCCTGTATAAAGATTCCACTATTTTGAGGATATATGGATTTACTGGGGAGCCTTATAGGTTACCTGCTTTCCTTACTCCTAGAATTTTTGCATTAGAGTTTATGAGACAAAGGTTGCATTCAGAGGAAGAACATTTTGGGGCCTTTAAGAAATCTTCAAATATCAAGTTCCCTCTCAAAGTTGGTTCTTTTATTTTCAAAAATAAAGGTGCCCTGGTGTTTATAGAAAAGATGTTGGGAAGCATGGAATTTCAAAAAGAGCCAAGGGTAAATTATGATCCCCACCATATAATTTCCCTGAGAAAGAAAGCAAACAAAAACAAGCCATTTGACCACCAACTTATTGAAGGTTTGAATGAAACAGCCAATCTGTTGCAGTTTATGGAGACTCCAAGATCTGATGAAGATGCAAGTACCTTACCAATTGCAGTATCCCAAGTGACAAAGATTCCTAATATTGTAATTAAAAGAAGTCTTTCTGAGTTCGAAAGAATGGAAGTGGATGAAGATGGGTCACACAAAAAGGCCAAATTGTTTCAAGTTGGTGGAGTTTTAAGTGAAGAGATTTCAGATGATTTCAAGAGAGTTGCTTTAGTCCCAACAAAATCTATACAGGTAAATCAATTTTCTTTTAAAGGTGTGAATAATTTAGAATCAAGTCCAATTTTCAAATCCAAGGAGGAGCTCGTGGCCAGTTATGTGGAAAAGCGAAAGCAGTCCCTGGAAGAGACAAGGAATTTACTCATGCGGGTAAGGAGTTTAAACAATGCAAAATCATCCTTGATTTCTGCCAGGGATATAGAAAGAAATACCTTCAAATTGGCCATGGTAAATGACAAAAAGATGTCAGAGATGGAGGTAATATTAGACAAGATTAGTGTACCCGACAAAATAGATCTACATAGGAAAACAATTGACATTATTTATTCAGATCTATTGCAAGCTATGATGAGAATCAATAAGCTACAAATTTTGGTAAACAAGTTAGAGGTTCAGTTAAAACATGAAAAAGTTGAAAATAATGCCAATGCCATTCAAACTAAAAAGCTACAAGCAGACATTATCAGTTCAGGCAATGAAAGAGATAACACCCAAGCAATCAGAAGAATGCTGGAAGAAAAGGACAACACCCTCCAAGTTTTGAAGAAAAAGTTGAAGATCCCAGGCACAGAGCATGTTCAATCATCCGAATTATTGGCATTGCAAGAAGAAAATGACAAGATCCACCAAGAGATGATGGAACATAAAGGAAGAGCTTTCAAATTACAAGAGGAAAAAGACAAATGAGAAACCGAACGGAGTGAGCTGATATCGCAAATCTCCCTGCTGAAAAAGGACCAAAATGATGAAAAGGAGATCATGGAGAAATTGATGAGTCAGACTCCCACTGATGAGGACCTGTCTATTGTAAATATTGAGAAACCATTAACTGATTTTTCTGTAGATGACTTGTTAGTACCTATGTCCCAGGTTAGCCTAAAGGATGAAGAAATAAAAGAGTTCAAGGTGTAAAATGAAAAGATCAAGTCCGAGTTAGCTAAAGTAAATGAGAATAAAAATAGAATATTGCAAGATAGAAATCAGCTACAAAATAAATTTAATGAATTGAAAGAAAAAAACATTGGAAAGGGTCCTCTCCAGGGAGCAAAGCACATAATTTGGGACACCTTATATATAGAAATTACTAAATTTAGGCACTATTTAAACTTCATTGATGATCAAAGCATATTGATCAATCTGGTCAATCAAAGACTGAATTTAGGAAATGAAACTATGGAGAGGAAACCCCTTACTATAGACCAGAACGCGTTAAATTTCTTGAATTCATTAACATATCAAAAGTTGCATGATATAGGGGTAAAGGGAAGAATAGCAATGGTATTATGGGCCAAAAAGTTTATCCATAAGCATCATTTGATGAAGGAAGTCCAAGACAAAGCTGATGAAATGGTTTCACAGGTTAATGACTTCAAGCAGGCTTTCAAGGAGCTATTCGAGGATGGCTTGCCTTCCTTTTGGGACGAGGAGGGATAGATGTTTTCTCAAGAACACTATCACAGCCTGTTAGTTCAAAACCACATTGACCATTCCAAATTTGATGATTTGGAGAAAGGCCTGACAGGAAAAGTCATTGTGGATAAGCTGACAAAGGATTTCGAAATATTACAAAAGTTCTTGATTATCAGGGGAGGATTGCCCAAGTTGTCATATGAATCTTACATGGAGCTGGAGGTGTCAATTCGAGAGATGATGGAATATGATACTCCAAGCGCGGAGCAATGGAGAGCCATAGAAAGATTCGAAAAGACAAAATATATCCTTCATTCATGAAGACGGGTGTTGCATGCTGAGGAGCTGCTGGGATAGGCCTTGTTACCAAGTTGATTTAACTTAATGATATGTTAGGATCGAAGCTAGTAGTTTATTCCTAGGAGTTAGAAATATAATTACAATACTTTGATTAAGCCGGTCATTCAGTCATGAATCTTCTTTGAAAGATGAATCATTTTATGTATATAATTGCATCTATTTTATTCGATGGGGGTTGGAACCCATCTTGTGCTTGAATTTTTCTTTGATGACATATATTTTTGAATAACAGAGCGAATGCATAAGAATTATCAGAGATTCCCGTGTCGTTTACATTACAGTCCGTATTTATTTCCTTATGTGATTGTTCTTTTTAGTGTAACGCTCCATTCTGTTTTCTTCATATCTGAAACACAGTGTTGAATGGTTAGAATTCATAATGTTTATGCTCTGATCATTGTTTCAGATATTTTATACATTTTTCTACTAAATTTAATATAGAACTCATCTTTGATGCTCTATATTAATGGGCTATTCATTCTCTCTTATGTTTCACCTGAACTAAATGAATGACTATGATGAAATGATTATCTTGCCTTTGATAAAATCTCATGTATATGTCTTTGTGATATCTTTGTGTATATGTGACTCCATTTGCCCAATGGTTATGTGCATTTTCAACCATTTGTACAATATTTGAGTGGTGATTTATATCTGGCCTTGTTAAAATCTGTATTCGAGAGATCCCTCTCTGGAAAGAAAAGCCAGTTTCTTTCTAAAAGTGGTTTTTGCTGTTACCTTGGGATTTACTTTTCACAACCTGGGTATATTCTGAATGCTAACAAATTGGTGCCATTGCTGGGGAATGAAAGTGCATATCTTCCCTAGGGAAACGGCAGAGTTTGAAAAAGATTTCTGTGGGAAAACAGGAATTTTATCAAGAATAAAAGGTTGTATATTTGCCCTGGCGACTCCATTGTGAAACTTTTTTCGGAACTTAAAGAGTCATTCTATATTTGAGAAGACACACGCGAGGTAACTCTGATACCGAAGTCTTGAAAAGTTTTGAAGACCCAGAAATGTTATTTAAAAGAAAAAATAAAGAAAAGTTAAGTTTTCCTTTGTTTGGTGCATCATCATCTCAAGATTCTCATATTGATCCAGAATGGGAAGTTAATGCTGGAAAGAGTCTGTTGAGAACTAAATCTGAGTCTGACCATAATAATACTGAGTTTAATCCTCGTAGGTTAGAATCTTATTTGTTGGATTCTCTTTGGAGAGATTTACAACAAACCACGAAAGTTGAAACATTTACCTCTCAAAATACTGAAAGCTCTTCAGTTCTTGTGAATCCACCTAGACCAATGGCAACCAGATTTGCTCCCTTGCATTTGCCTACTTTATTACATGATCTTCCTCAAAATTATTCCCAAAGAATCTCTTTATTTGATGGAGAAGGTGACATAACCGCAAAATAGCATGTTTCCAAGTTTGAAGATTTCATCGACTTAGAAGAAGTTGATTATCCAGATGTTAAAATGCGGTTATTTGCCGAAATTTTGTTAGGCGAGGCAAAGAAATGGTTTAAATATTTTCCAAATGGGTCTATACTGAATTTTCAGGCTTTCCAAAATGCATTTCTAGATAGGTGGGATGATAAACAGAACCCTTTGCAGCTCTTATCTCAGTATAATAGTCTCAAAAAAGGAGGTTTCGAATCTGTCCATGAATTTTCTAGCAGGTTCATGAGGGTTTATAATTCTATTCCGGAGGATATAAAACCTTCCGCAGCCGCAGCCAAATTACACTATGCTGGAGATTTTGACAATGATTTTGCATTTTCATTAAGGGAGAGAAAATCAACAACTCTTGCTGCCATGTTTACAGACGCTTTAGAAGTAGAATCCAATATGATGGCAAGTGGAAAGATGAAACATAGAGATATTGATAGGAGGAAAAAGGAAGAAAATTTGCCTTCTGCTTCTTCTTCTACTAATGATGTCAAATTTGAAATGATGTTCAAAACCATGGAAAATTTGATGGACAGATTAACTATGAATAATAGAGGATTCAATAGAGAACAAGCTGAGCCTAAAATTAGGAATCCTAATTTCAGAAGGCCAAATCCTCCTGTTCCTCCCCAAAACCGACAGAGAGACCTGAGAAATCCAAGAAATCAGGAGGAACAGCAAATCCATCCACCATTTCCTGAAAATTATGTCGCTGATGAAGAAGATCCCACTGAAAATGAGATTCATCTTTTTAGAGAGCAGAATTCAGAGATATATCTTACTGAGAAAGAGCATAACATGTTTGAACAGGAAGGTCGAAATGAAGAATTTGAGAGGGAGACGGAGCAGTATCAAAGGGGTTATTTACATGCTATGGATGATGTGTAGAGAAAAATCAGATTGAGAAACAGGGATGTCCTCATAAATAAAGGGAAGGAAAACCCAAATCAGCCTTCCACTAGTTCTTTGAATGTAGAAAGGGGAAAAGAACTACAAAAAGAGTCTTTTGTAAATAAAGATGTTGAAAATGATGTACAAAGAGATAAAATAATGAAGCAGGTGGCTCCAGTCGATGTGGAAAGAATTTGGCTCTGGCTTTAATTTACAAAATGAACTTTCAAAGCTAAAAATCTCTGTTCCATTTAATGAGTTATTAAGAAACACCGAATACAGAAATACTATCACAAAAATGGTCAAAAGTCAAGGGGAATGGAAATCTGACATTTTAGAGTTGAACAATGATAATCCTGCTATTTCATTTGGGTCAAAGGTTGAAAATTTAGAAAATGAAGATGTCCCTCCTTTCTATTTGAGTTTAAATGTGCATGATAAGGTGGTCCACAATGCTATGCTAGACTTAGGAGCATCACATAACCTAATGCCAAAAGGAGTGGTAGAGAGTTTGGGATTGGAAGTAACAAGACCTTATAAATATTTGTACTCGTTTGATTCTAAAAGAGTAAAATGCCTTGGTTTGATTAAAGATATGGTGGTAACCCTAAATAAATTGCCATCTAAAACTATAGTCATGGATGTGGTAGTAGCAGATATTCCACCTAAATTTGAGGTATTGTTATCAAGATCATGGACCTCAAAGTTAAAAGGTAGTTTACAGATGGATATGTCATATGCTACAATTCCTGTTCGAGATGGGAGCAGAAGATTATACAGTGAAAAAGAAATCCTTATATAGTAAGCAGTCAAGATAAACCTGAAATTCATCACATATACGCTGTTGATACTGATTTGGGGTCTTCTATTTTCTTTAATGATGCTGTCCCACATGATTTAGAAGAGGCATGGCAAAAGAAGTCTGAGGAAAATAAGGAAATGGAAGTGATAGAACAGGATGCTTTGGAAGCAAAACAAAAAAGGGAGGGCCAATGGATTATGTACTTTGATGGATCTGCTGCAAAAATAGGTGCCGGGGCCGGTGTGTATATAATTTCTCCTATTAGGGATTTCAAAGCTTTATCATATAAATTAACATTTGAATGCACAAATAATGTGGCAGAATATGAAGCTTTATTACTGGGATTGCATGCGTTGAAATATTTGGGAGCTCAAAGAATAAGGGTCTTAGGAGATTCAGAGTTGGTGATAAATCAAGTAAATGAGAGCTATCAAACCAGGCATTCTCGGATGAGGGCTTATAGAAATGAAGTATGGGATATGTTTGGTAACTTCTTTACAGAGCATACAATTCAGGTAGTTACCAGACATGAAAATTTGGTAGCTGATTCTTTAGCTGTGGCCGCTGGAAAATTTGAAACCCCTATTGCTGGTCAAAGGGAATACCAAGTGGAAATTGTGAATAGACCATCTATTCCTGATAATTCTAAATATTGGCAGGTGTTCAAAGATGACATGCAGATCAAGAGGTTCTTAGAACTCTCAGGGGAATTTGTGAATACTCCTATTGACACTGAAAATGACAATGACAAGAGTGTTCAAGATGATGAGGAACTTGAGAAAGAAGGGAATGGTGCTAAAAAGTTAAGGGGAACCCTGGGAGGTAAGGATATTATTCAATTAAAAAATAATTTCATACCAAGAGGTTTGATTCCTCTGGAAAAACTTTTTGATCAGAATGATGTTGCTAAGAAGCCAAAAGTAAATCCTGTTGAGGATGCTATTGAAGATAGGAATATTGGTACTGAGGAGAATCCTAAGATTATAAAGGTATCCAAGAAATTCCCCAAAAAAGAAAAAGAAGAATATGTGAAGTTAATGAAAAAATATACAGATGTCTTTGCGTGGAGTTATGAAGATCTCAAAGAATATGATACATCTATCATACAACATACTATTCCTATAAAGCCTGGGGAGAAACCCTTCAAGCAGAAGCTCAGAAGGATAAACCCTAAGCTACTTCCCATCATTGAGAAGGAAATCAAAAAGTTGTTTGATGCCAAGATCATTGTAACTCTGAGGTTTTCAAAGTGGCTTGCAAACCTTGTTCCTATTAGAAAAAAGAATGGAGAAATAAGATTGTGTATAGATTTCTGGAATTTAAACAAAGTTTCTATGAAGGATAGCTATCCCTTGCCAAATATGGATCATATATTGCAGAAAGTAGTTGGAGCTGAGAGAATTTCAATGTTGGACGGTTTTTCTAGCTATAATCAGATCAAAGTACTACCTGAAGATCAAGAAAAGTCTGCATTTACTACACCTTGGGGCACTTTTATGTATGCAAAGATGCCTTTCAGCCTAATGAATGCAGGGGCTACTTTCCAGTGAGCCATGGACATTGCTTTTGCAGGAGAAATTGGAAACTTCGTGGTAATCTACATGGATGACATCGCAGTCTATTCAAAATATAACAAAGAGCATCTACAACACCCAGAGAAAATTTTCATAAAGTGCAGGAAATTTGGTATATCATTGAATCCAAAGAAGTCCAATTTTTGAATTAGAGGAAGGAAATTTGTTGGGTCATATAATATCTAAAGATGGGATAAAAATTGATCCTGAAAGGGTAAGTGCAATTTTGAAAGTAGGTGAACCCATGAGTAAGAAGGAGATACAATCTTTCTTGGGACAAGTGAATTTTCTAAGAAGGTTCATGCCAAGTTTCGCTGAGATCCTAATGAATATCACAAATATGTTGAAGAAGGGTCATGAGGTGAAATGTAATGTTGAAGCTAGAAAGTCTTTTTGGGAAATCAAAAAAGCAATATCAGATGCTCCTGTGTTGGTGAGTCCAGATTTTACCAAATATTTCTCAGTATTTTCATATGCTTCAGAATATACTATCGCAGCAGTCTTATTGTAGAAGAATAATGAGAACTTGGAATAGCCCATAGCATTTTTTAGCAAAATGTTGAGGGATGGAGAATTGAAATATGACATCATGGAGAAACAAGCATATTTTTTAGTCAAAGCATTGAAAGATTTCAGAGTGTATATTCTGCATTCACATATAATTGCACATGTTCCATCTGCTGCAGTAAAAGGGATTTTGACACAACCAGATCCAGAAGGCAGAAGAGCGAAATGGATAGCCACATTACTAGAGTACAACATAGAGATAAAGAGTACTATGCTGGTTAAAGGACAAGGAATAGATAAAATGATGGCCAATTCAAATTGTGAGGCTTTACAAATTAATTTCATATCTCACCAAGCTAATCAGTTAGATACAGAAGTGGAAGTGATGGTTGATTTTGTGGCATCTCCATGGTATTCTGATATTGTTTACATCCTTCAAAATATACAAGCACTATAAGGACTGAGTAAGTCAAGGGCGAGATCCATAAAATTGAAGGATGCCAAGTTTTGTATTATAAATCAATATATTTATTGGAAGGACCCCGAAGGTGTGTTACTGAACTGTCTTTTAGAAAATGAAGCTCAGCATACAGTCAAAGAATTTCATAAGGGGGATTGTGGAGGACATCATTCTTGGAAAGTGACTACAAACAAATTTCTAAGAGCAGGCTATTATTGGCCTACATTATTTTCACATGTGTATAAAGAAACCAGTAAGTGTCAACAATGCCAAGTTTTCGACAGAAAAAGGAAAGTGCTTCCTCTCCCTTTGAATCCAATAACAGTAGAAGCTCCTTTCTAGTAGTGGAGTTTGGATTTTATTGGCGAAATAAACCCAAATTCATCAGGACAACACAAATGGATTTTGACAGCTACAGATTATTTTACAAAGTGGATTGAAGCAATTCCCACGAGAAGAGCCACTGAAACTGTAATCATGGAATTTCTTGAGGAAAATATATTGGCTCGATTCAGATGTCTTAGAAGAATAGTAATAGACAATGCAACTACTTTTAAATCCAAAAAAATGATTGATTTCTGTCACAAGTACCATATAAGCCCCAATCATTCAACTGCCTATTATCCGCAGGGAAATGGGTTAGCTGAATCTTCGAATAAAAGCTTAGTAAGGATCATCAGGAAGCTGTTGGAAGATAATAAAAGGTCCTAGCACACTAAGCTTAAGTATGCCCTATGGGCTAACAGGATTAGTACCAAAAGGTCAATTGGCATGCCTCCGTTTCAGCTGGTGTATGGAACTAAAGTCATTTTTCTAGCATCGTTAGGTGTTCCAGTTATGAGATATTTCCAAGATCAGCAAGAAGAACCATATCATATGCAAAGGAGGATAAGTCAGATTATTGAGCTGGAAGAGTGAAGGAATAAGGCCTATGACAAGGTGCAGTTACATCAAGAAAAAATGAAAAACACTTTTGACAGAAGAATCAAAGAAGAACAATTTCAGATTGATGATTTAGTCTTGAAGTGGGATGCTCCCAAAGAAGACAAACACGAGAAATTTGATCATATGTGGGTAGGTCCTTACGTTTTTACTGGTTACAGAGGACAAAATGCATTTCTGCTAGAATATCTGAACGGGGTTCCTTTGGATAGTAACCTTGTCAATGGAAGGTATCTGAAACATTACCTGTCCTAAGGAGGAGGATAAAATTTGTATTATAGCCTATAAATACTTATTTTTTCTTTACAAAGTCAACATGAAGGGTAGGCCGAATGTATTTGAAGCCCACGGTGAAGGCCCTAAGATTCAGGAGGCATACTATTCCTTTCTAAAAAAATAATATATATACAAAAAACAAAAGATGAGTTTTCTAGAAGTTACAGTGATAAATTAAAGCCAGGCACCTGGTCTAGGAATTCTTTGATACCTCACAGGGAGGATATCATCCCGAGATGGAGCCAGTTGTTAACACCGTTACTAGCAGAGGAACGAAAAGCCATGGTGAAGAATAAATAATAGTTTCTTGTCAAAATTTGGTTAAATATTATAGTATAAGAGTATAACAAAGGGCAAGTAGGCAGCGAATTATTCCAGGATCCAGCGGTGTGAAGCGAAAAGATGAAGATCAACGGCTTATAGTGTATCCGCTCCATAAAGGTACTAGAGAGATAAGGACATACGAAGTATTCAATAAGACACGAAATCAACAGTCATCGATCCATCTTGATAAAATCTACGGTCTTTGTCAACTCCTCCTTGAGAACTTGCACGTTCAATAAAACAAAGGAACCCGGCGGAATTGGGTACGTGTTGCTTGATCCAACGGCTGGGAAATAAAGGAGAATTACATCGAAAATCGTGGATGAATCCGGAGCGAGAAGTTGCATGGTAGTTGGAGGTAAAGGGAGGTAGTGTAATGGAAACCATGGTACACGTGGTCGATTGTGGTGCGTTTCGGAGGCAAAAGCGGTTTGGTGGAAACCACCAAAGGGGGGCCTCTAGAGTGGGGTCCTATATAAACAAACTTGACTTGTTCGCTGATTATTTTATTGGCGGCGGATGAATGAAAAGGAATTGCATGCTCATCAACCTTTAACTATCAATTTCGAATACATGCAGCCACAGTAACAGGTAAGGCTCAAACGCCCATAATTCATCCATCTAATTACTAGTATCAACTGAATTATGGACCAAGGAAAAGAATTGCAAGGGTTTGGTCGTATTTTGGATGACAGAGAATACTATATGGTTGATAGGGATAGAGGAGTGTGTGACCCTTTCCTATCCAGAGGAAGTGTATCAGTCAGTAAAGAGAGGTTGTGGAAATACAATTCATAGGGCAATGATGTCTTAAATGTTTGTAAATCGTTTTTATATAATTTTACTGTCGAACAAACTCTGCATTTTCCCAAGTTCATAGAATGGCGTGCGTTTAATTATTCCCCTTCTCAGAGACTCATTGTGAGTCAGTCTACATCCCAAATACTCTGTAAGTTAATGCCAAAGTCATCCGTGAAAACCTAAACTTGCCTGACAGCTACCCTGACAGTCGTGAACATGTAAATGAGTCCATTCTTACTGAATTGTACAAAAGTTGTGGAACTGAAGTTCATTGCAAATTCTTGCCCAACATTTTGAAAGAGGGTCAGTCATTAGATGGTCTTTTCCTACCTTACCATGTTCATATTTTAAAAGATGAAGTTCAATCAGTGGTATCCTTAGTCTGTCAAATCTTGCGTCTTGACGATGATTGTCACGTAAATGAAGTCATCCTAGGTTTTCTATTAAAAATAAGTTCATTAATTTTGGAGTCTCAGTCGGTTCCGGTATTCAGTCCAATGAGTACTTGGCAGAAGCGATACATCTTCAATTAAGTGAATTCCCAAAGGTCAGGTTCTTTAAATTTCAAACTTATTTGTTGAACATGTTGCTATGTTCAAATGTCACTGAATTACAGTTTTTAAATACCATTTTCTCTTCAGATTTGCCCAAGTAAATCAACATGTTTGAATTTGCAAATCCAATCATGTCAGAAATATATAAAATGCTATTCGATGAAGTGCTACCCCGTGTGTTAAAAGAGATGAAATGCCTGATGCAGTCCTCACCTGAAGATCGAGTCAGAGATTGGTTCCTGTATAAGGATTCCACTGTTTTGAGGATATATGGATTTACTGGGGAGCCTTATAGGTTACCTGCTTTCCTTACTCCCAGAATTTTTACATTAGAGTTTATGAGACAAAGGTTGCATTCAGAGGAAGAACATTTTGGGGCCTTTAAGAAATATTCAAATATCAAGTTCCCTCTCAAAGTTGGTTCTTTTATTTTCAAAAATAAAGGTGCCCTGGTGTTTATAGAAAAGCTGTTGGGAAGCATGGAATTTCAAAAAGAGCCAAGGGTAAATTATGATCTCCACTATATAATTTCCCTGAGAAAGCAGGCAAACAAAAACAAACCATTTGACCACCAATTTATTGAAGGTTTGAATGAAACAGCCAATCTGTTGTAGTTTATGGAGACTCCAAGATTTGATGAAGATGCAAGTACTTTACCAGTTGTAGTATCCCAAGTAACAGAGAGTCCTAATATTGTAATTAAAAGAAGTCTTTCTGAGGTCGAAAGCATGGAAGTGGATGAAGATGGGTCACACAAAAAGGACAAATTGTTTCAAGTTGGTGGATTTTTAAGTCAAGAGATTTCTGATGATTTCAAGAGAGTTGCTTTAGTCCCAACAAAATCTGTACAGATAAATCAATTTTCTTTTAAAGGTGTCGATAATTCAGAATCAAGTCCAATTTTCAAATCCAAGGAGGAGCTCGTGGCCAGTTATGTGGAAAAGTGAAAGTAGTCCCTGGAAGAGACAAGGAATTTGCTCCCGCAGGTAACGAGTTTAAACAATCCAAAAACCTCCTTGATTTCTGCCAAAGATATAGAAAGAAATACCTTCAAATTGGCCATGGTAAATGAGAAAAAGATGTCAGAGATGGAAGTAATATTGGACAAGATTAGTGTACCCGACAAAATAGAGCTACATATGCAAACAAGTGACATTATTTATTCAGATCTATTACAAGCTATGATGAGAATCAATAAGCTACAAATTTTGGTAGACAAGTTAGAGGTTCAGTTAAAATATGAAAAAGTTGAAAATAAGGCCAATTCCATTCAAATTAAAAAGCTCCAAGCAGACATTATCAGTTCAGGCAATGAAAGAGATAACACCCAAGCAATCAGAAGAATGCTGGAAGAAAAGGACAATGCCCTCCAAGTTTTGAAGAAAAAGTTGAAGATCCCAAGCACAGAGCATGTTCAATCATTTGAATTATTGGCATTGCAAGAAGAAAAGGACAAGATCCACCAGGAGATGATGGAACATAAAGGAAGAGCTATCAAATTACAAGAGGAAAAAGAAAAATGGGAAACTGAATGGAGTGAGCTGATATCGCAAATCTCCCTGCTGAAAAAGGACCAAAACGATGAAAAAGAGATCATGGAGGAATTGATGAGTCAGACTCCCACTAATGAGGACCTATCTATTGTAAATATTGAGAAACCATTAACTAATTTTTCTGCAGATGACTTGTTAATACCTATGTCCCAGGTTAGCCTAAAGGATGAAGAAATAAAAGAGTTAAAGGTGGAAAATGAAAAGATCAAGTCCAAGTTAGCTAAAGTAAATGAGAATAAAAATAAAATATTGCAAGATAGAAATCAGCTACAAAAGAAATTTAATGAATTGAAAGAAACAAACATCGGAAAGGGTCCTCTCCAAGGAGCAAAACACATAATTTGGGACACCTTATCTGTAGAAATTACTAAATTCAGGCACTATTTAAACTTTATTTATGATCAAAGCATATTGATCAATCTAACCAATCAAAGACTGAAGTTAGTAAATGAAACTATGAAGAGGAAACCCCTTGCTACAGCCCAGAACGCGTTAAATTTCTTGAATTCATTAACATATCAAAAGTTGCATGATATAGGGGTAAAGGACAGAATAGCAATGGTAGTATGGGCCAAAAAGTTTATCCATAAGCATCATTTGATGAAGGAATTCTAGGACAAAGCTGATGAAATGGTTTCGCAGGTTAATGACTTCAACCAGGCTTTCAAAGAGCTATTCAATGATGTTTTGCCTTCCTTATGTGACGACGAGGGACGGATGTTTTCTCAAGAACACTATCACAGCCTATTAGCTCAAAACCACATGGACCATTCCAAATTTGATGATTTGGAGAAAGTCCTGATAGGGAAAGTCATTGTGGATAAGCTAACAGAGGATTTCGAAATATTACAAAAGTTCTTGATTATCAAGGGAGGATTTCCCAAGGTGTCATATGAATCTTACATGGAGCTGGAGGTGTCAATTCGAGAGATGATAGAATATGATACTCCAAGCACAGAGCAATGGAGAGCCATAGAAAGATTCGGAAAGACAAATTATATCCTTCATTCATGAAGACAGGTGTTGTGTGCTGAGGAGCTGCTGGGATAGGCCTTGTTACCAAGTTGATTTAACTGAATGATCTGTTAAGATCGAAGCTAGTAGTTTATTCCTAGGAGTTAGGAATACAGTTACAAGACTTTGATTAAGCCAATCATTCAGTTATGAATTTTCTTAGAAGATGAATCATTTTATGTATATAATTGCATCTATTTTATTTGATGGGGGTTGGAACCCATCTTGTGGTTGAATGTTTCTTTGAGGACATATATTTTTGAATAACAGAGCGAATGCATAAGAATTATCAGAGATTCTTGTGTCATTTACATTACAGTCCGTATTTCTTTCCTTATGTGATTGTGCTTTCCAGTGTAACGCTCCATTTTGTTTTCTTCATATCTGAAACACAGTGTTGAATGGTTAGAATTAATAATGTTTATGCTCTGATCATTGTTTCAGATATTTTATACATTTTTATACTAAAGTTAATATAGAACTCATCTTTGATGCTCTGTATTAATGGGATATTCATTCTCTCTTATGTTTCACCTGAACTAAATGAATGACTGTGATGAAATGATTATCTTGCCTTTGATAAAATCTTATGTATATGTCTTTGTGATATCTTTGTGTATATGTGACTCCATTTGCCCAATGGTTATGTGCTGTTTCAACCATTTGTACAATATTTGAGTGGTGATTTATATCTGGCCTTGTTAAAATATGTATTCGAGAGATCCCTCTCTGGAAAGAAAAGCCAGTTTCTTTCTAAAAGTGGCTTTTGCTGTTACCTCGGGATTTACTTTTCACAACCTGGGTATATTTTGAATGCTTACACAATACATGTTTTATGCAATTGTAATGCATCTGCAAAGACAATAGGCCGAGTCCTCATTTTTTCAATGGAAATGGTGACTGAGATGAAGTGCTCAATATTCTTTTACTTCATTGATGACTAGGAGAAATGAACCCCTCTATAAATATTTCAACTTCATTCAGAAAAAAAAGAATCATCCTTTTGTGATGATTCTTCCTCCAAATTTCTAAATTCTTTAGAGGAATCAACCTCCTGAGTCACCTTCCCTGATTTTTCAATTCCTTCCATTAATCTTTCTGCTCCACTTTCCAATTGAAATTACTGATAATCCATTGGAATAGGTTCTAATTCTCCGTTTATGGGAGGAAAAATCTCATCATATTGATTCCTAGGTTTTTATAAAGGCTTATCTATATTTCTTTATTCATCAATTCCTTAACAGGGCCTGGGGATTGTCCCAAAGTTTTCTGTCTTTTGAACTTGACTTGGCTCTCTTTGATCCACTTCTACCCTTTCATATTCCCTGTATTTTTCTTTATCTGACAAGCTCTACTTCTCTTCCTTTTCAGATTCGCTATCTCCTTCTTTTATGGCCATAGGGTTTATTCTATATTTTGATGTAATTGTAACTTTGGAATGTATTTACCTATGTATCTTATGTCTTGTACCCCGATGTTTATTCTGGGATGTGTCTGTAATGTAATTGAGTCATGTCATGCCCCGATGTTTTGATTGGGAGGATCTATAATGTAAACAAGTCATGTCAAGTCATTATGGGTAACCCTCCTATTGTTCAAGGTTTAAAGTCCCCACAGTTCTGGGGCACTAGGGTTATTAGACTCACCTAGTGAAGTCGGCCCTAGTTAGGTTTAGTCAAGTCAGGAATTAGTATAAATAGAGAGTGAGCCTCTCTATTTATCACACACTCAGTTGTAGCGCATAGCTGAGGAAGAAGAAGACACTGGGGCTAGGAAGAAATAGGTTGTTACTGTCGGGATATCGTCTTACTGTTTTGGGGTTTTACTTTTGGTGTTGATTATATCTCTGAGGAAGCTGTGGGGTTTTCTCCATTTATGGTTTCCCCAAGAAAAAACATTGTGTTGATTGTTTCTTGTGTTTGATTGATGTGCTTGTTATTCTCTCAGTTAAAGATCCTAATAATGCAAGCTTAATGTTAAAAATCTAACATGGTATCAAAGCTAACCTGAGAAGAAGACACCGTGCAGCTGTGGGAACTAGGGCTTCCTACTTTGTGGATCTTCATCCATAGATTTTTAGCAAAAGAAGGTTGGATTAACTCTCCTCCTTAGGGCACATCTTTCTGTTGAAGCAGAATCCAATTCTGAGGTTTTTTAGTTTTGGACTCGACACTGCTGCCAAAAATTAGGGCTTTCCAAAGAAGCTGAATTTTTTAGTGAGCCCAAGCCTGGATTGATCTCCTCCCCAAAATCAAATTTAGGGATCAAGATCAAATAATTTGGTTGAACATAACTCCAGAAAAGCAAAACCATAATTTGCTCCTAAACCAACACTACAGAATTTTAGCTCCAAATCCAAATCCGACATCTTGAACTGGTAAGATATAAATCTTTTGTATTTCCATTTAAGGTTCTCAGTTAAGATGTCTCATCATACCAAGCTTGATGAAAAGCTTAAGAGAGCTGATAACTTCTGAGCCTAGAAGTATAAGATCTCCCTGGTTCTAGAAGAAAATGAGTTGGACTCCTGTATTAGTGAGGAGGTTCCAGTTCCAGAGGGAGATGAGGCTAATGCCTTACATAAGAAGAAGTTGGTTATGGAAAGAGGATTATTGTTGATTCAATCAATGATCACCTCATACCATAGGTGTCCTCCCTAAAGACACCTAAAGCTATGTTTGATGCCCTAACCAAATTTTTTGAAGGGAAGAACATAAATGGGAAGATGACTCTGAGAAACCAGCTGAAGAATGTAAAGATCCAGTATGTAGAAACCATCCAATCTTACTTTACAAGGGTCTCTTAGATCAAGGAACAACTGGAAGTAGTAGATGAAGAAGTAGAAAATGAAAGATTGTAATGACCACCTTAAATGATCTCCCTAGATCATGGGACTCCTTTATTCAAAGGATATGTGCCAGAAATAAGTTAGTCAAGTTCAACAAACTATGGGAAGAATGCTCTCAAGAAGAAGCTCGGATAGAAACTCGAGAAGAAAAGATGGGAAGTGAAGATCAAGCTCTCACAACACAATCCAAGAAATCCAGATCTATCCATCATAGAAGTAAGTATTCTCATCAAAGGAATAACTCTAGAAATCCTAGAGATTTGTCTAATTACATTTGCTATACATGTGATGAAAGAGGACATTTTGCTAGAGACTATCCTAAAAATAAAAGTATCTCTCACAAGAAGAAGGGAAACAAGAGAAGACATCATGCTCATGCTACAGAGGATGATGAACCTTCCACAAAGATAAATAGACAAGTCAATGATGATTCTTCAAGTGATGAAGAATATGCTCTGATCTTCGCTCTCATGGAAACTATCACACATGGCAGCAATGATTGGCTTATAGAAAATGGTGCTTCCAAGCACATGACAAGATTCAAGGAATCCTTTGTGAAATTATCTAAACATGAATCACCTCACAAGGTGAAACTTGGAGATGACTACCAGTATCCAATAAAAGGTAGTGGGGAATCCTCATACAAGCTAGACTCTGGAAATTCTATAACAATGAAAGAAGTATTGTTTGTACCAGGACTAAAGAAGAATCTCCTCTCCATATCTGCATTAGATGCAAAAGGAATGAGGGTTGCATTTATAGATGGTCAAGTCATCATGTGGCCAAAAGGAAAGACCATTAATGATGTAGTAGTGATTGGGGAACAAGAAGGAGGCTTATACAAATTGAAGTGACATCCAGAAAAAGATTTGGTTCATGACTCAGTAGAACCAAATGAGCTTTGGCATAGAAGGCTTGCACATGTACATTACAAAGCACTACCACTTGCAAGAAAAGCTATTGAAGGTCTCCCAGAAATGCAGACAAAACATGAAGATGTATGCAAAGGATGTGCGAAAGAGAAGAACACAAAGAAGACATTTCCAAGTAGCAAAAGCAAGGCAAAAGGAATCTTGGAAATCATCCACTCTGATGTATGCAGTCCAATGTCATCCAGTTCACTAAGCGGGTATGCATACTATGTTTCTTTTATTGATGATTTTTTTAAAAAGGCATGGATATACTTTATGAAGAACAAAGATGAAGTATTCAGTAAGTTCAAGGAAGTCAAATCCTTGATCAAGTACCACACTGAAAATAAGATCAAGACCTTTCGATCAGATAATGGCGGAGAATTCACTTCAAATGAAATCAAAGAGCTATGTAAATACTAAGGGATTAAGAGGGAATTGTTTCAGTATTTACATACGAGATAAGATGGAGATGATTATGTTTCAGTATTTACATACTATAGATGTAGATGATGATGATTCCATATTTCTACACTAAATATAGAGATGATGATGCTTTCAGTATTCACATACTGGAGATACAAATGGTGATATTTCAGTATTCATATACTGAAGATGTAGATGATGATCGTTTGAATGATGATGTATTGATGAAGCCTCTGTCTCAGGTAAAGTTTGAACACTTTCGAGACAAGCTTGGTGTTGTTCGAAAAGACCTTCCTCGAAAGGGGGAGTAGTGATGTTGTAGTGGGATTGTATCATCCCTGGGAACTTTCCCTAAAGTGATCCAGAGACCTCAGTCATCAAGAATGAAGAGGGATTGTATCATCCTGGGACATTTTTCCAAAAGTGATCCGGTGACCTCGGTCCTCGAGAATGAAGAGGGATTGTATCATCCCAAGACATTTGTCCAAAAGTGATCCGGTGACCTCGGTCCTTGAGAATTAAGAGGGATTGTATCATGCTGGGATATTTGTCCAAAAGTGATCCGATGACCTCGGTCCTCAAGAATGAAGGGGGATTGTATCATCCTAGGACATCTGTCCATAATAGATATGGTGACTTTGGCCCCCGTGAATGTGGTGGGATTGCATCATCCCTGAACTTCAGTTCAAAATGTCTCTGGAGGTCTTGGCCCCCGTGAATGTGGTAGGATTGCATCATCCCTGAACTTCAGTTCAAAATGTATCCAGAGGTATCGGCCCCCGTGAAAGTGGTGGATTGCAGCATCCCTGAACCTCAGTTCAAAATGTATCTAGAGGACTCAGCCCCCATAAAAGTGGTGGGATTGCATCATCCCTGAACCTCGATTCAAAATGTATCCAAAGATCTTGGTCCCTGTGAATGTGGTAGGATTGTATCATCCTTGAAATTCAGCTCAGAACGGATCTGGTGGCTTTGGTACTCAAGAACGTGTGTTGATCTCGTAATTCCTAGAGGAAGGATTGTCTGAGTTCCACATATGTGTCGATCCCGTAATTCTGAAAGGAAGTATCATTGACTTGATCCTATAATTCCAATAGGAAGGATTGTCTGAGTTCCACATCTATGTTGATCCCGTAATTCCGAAAGGAAGGATCATTAGTAACTCCGTAAATACCTAAATTCCATAATTCCTAAAGGAAGGATCATTGAGTTGATCCTATAATTCCAATAGGAAGGATTGTCTGAGTTCCACAGATGTGTTGATCCCGTAATTCCAATAGGAAGGATTGTCTGACTTTCACAAATGTGTTGATACCGTAATTCCAAAAGGAAGGATCGTTAGTAAGTCCGTAAAGACCTAAATCCCGTAACTCCGAAAGGAAGGATCATTAGTAACTCCGTAAAGACCTAAATCCCGTAATTCCAAAAGGAAGGATCATTGGTAACTCTGTAAAGACATAAATCCCGTAATTCCAAAAGGAAGGATCATGTTGATGTTTTGATGATGTTGATGTTTTGATGATAATGATGTTTTATGATGATGATGACATACTAATCGAAAGATCAGTGTATGATGATGATGATGTATTGATCGAAAGATCAGAGTATGATGATGATTACGATGTACTAATCGAAAGATCAGAGTGTGATGATGATGATGTACTGATCAAAAGATCAGAGCATGATGATCATGTACTGATCGAAAGACTATAGTATGATGATGATGATGTACTGATCAGAGTATGATGATGATAACGTACTGATCAAATGATCAGTATGTGATGATAATGACGTACTGATCAAAAGATCATAATATCATGATGATGATGCTGTTTGAGAATTGAAGTATGATTATGGTGCTGATCATGATGTTATCGATCAGGTTGCTGATCAAAAGAACAAAATGCTGAAGAAGTTGTTGCTGATCGAAAGAGCAAAGTACTGAAGATGTTGGTGATCAAAATGTTGAAGATGTTGTTGCTGATTGAAAGATCGAAGTGCTGAATATGTTGCTGATCGAAATGCTTAATATGTTGTTACTGATCAAAAGATCAAAGTGTTGAAGATGTTACTGATCAAAATGCTAAATATATTGTTGTTGATCGAAAGGTCAAAACGCTGATGATGTTGCTATTCGAAAGGACAAAGTGCTGAAAATGTTGATGCTGATTGAAAGGTCTAAGTGCTGAAGATGTTGTTGTTCGAAAGGTCAAAGTGCTGAATATGTTGCTGAAAGTGTTGCTGATCAAAAGGTCAAAGTGTCGAAGATGTTGCTGATCAAAAGGTCAAAAGATGCTGATTGTTGATCAAAGAGTTGCTGTCCTTGAAAATTGAAGACGAACACTATATTATGTTGAAAAGCTTAAAATGATTTATAGATGTGTTACCCTGATGATGTTGATGATGTCCTCTCCTACTATTGTTGTTGTTGTTGTAGAATACCCTTCTCGTTAAGGAGGAGTGTTGAAATATTGTAACTTCGAAGAATATTCTATATGTATCTTTTGTGGTCCCCGATGGTCCTACTGGGAGAACCACTTCTATTATCTTGTACCCTGATTCTTCTAATCAGAATAACTAATAAGATTCATGAGGTTGTCCCCTCTAATTGTAAAGGTGGGTCATTAGCACCCTAGTGTGGTTACTTGATCCTACATGTGTAACTCGAGCCTACATGATTAACTCGAGCCTACATGTTAGATGAGTTAATTGAAGTGAACAGATGAATATAAATAGAGGTGTAGCTCTCCTCATTCGTGACACACACTCTCACTTGTGTAGTGCATTAGTGGAGAAGAGAAGTAGCTGGAGAAGGAGGAGGATCAGGCTTTGATCTCATTGCTGGTTTTATCTTTTATCTTTTTGGGGCATCTATATTGAGGAAGCTTTTGTTGGGTTTTTTCCCTTTAGGGTTTTCCCAGGATAAATCCTTGTGTTCCTTTTGTATGGTTGTGGTTGTCTATCTTTTATTGATCCTGTTTATATGCTTTTGTTATGAATATGAAATGAAATACTGATGTCTTAGCTAAGCATATGAAAATTTAACATGGTATGAGAGCCACCCTGAAATAAGACATTGTGTAGCTATAGAATCTAGGGATTCTTATTTTTTGGGTCTCTATCCACAATCGATCAGCAAAAGAAGGCTAGATTGACTCTCCATTGAAGGGCACATCTTTCTGTCGAAGCGGAATTCTATTTCGAGCATTTTCAGTTTTGGTGTGGAAAATTAGGGGTTTCTACAGAAGAGGAATTTTTGAGTGAGCCCAGCATAGGATTGTTCTCCTCATCAAAATCGAACTTTAGAGACCTCGATCAAGAAATTTGGTTGGGTGAAACTCTGGAAAATTCAAACCCTAGTTTGACCCTGACTTACAACGTAGGTTGTACCTCAAGGTCTAGACACAATTTATACATCTTGTAAAGGGGTAACACACATCCCTAATGGGGGTAAAACAACATACAATGATAGTATACTTCAGAATATCTTCCAAAGTTAAAAATACATCAACACTCCCTCTTAACTAAGAAGGTATTCTCTCTCTACACAATCATCAACACATGTGATTAGTTCTTCATTGCATCGTAATCATCAAGGAGTCATAGAGTCTTCATCATAACTGTTTCCATCGTATTCTTATAATTTTATCATCATCCCATACTATCTGTCATCAGAAGTTTCTACACTGCCAGTCCTTTTTCATGCTGGATGTAGGCCTAGCCTCCATGTAGGTCTTCATCATATCTGTAAGAAACCCATCAAGTAGGTACATCCCAGGACTTATTATATGCCTCTTGAAAAACCTATAGGATCTCCCATGACTAATTATATTCCACTGCAAAACCTAAAGGATCATCCCAAGATTGACTACATGTATTACAACACCTATGTACCCTACTGTTACCTCACCATCTTCAGATCATTTCATCGTCACACGGAGCACAACCCAGATACACATAACACAACACTTACATCCATCGGCATGGGAGGACAAACCTACCACCATCCAAGAAAGGCTCAACATTTACATCAACGACCATGGGAGGACCAACCTACCACCATGCCAAAAAATCTTCAGCATTTACATCAATGACCATGGGAGGAACAACCTACCACCATGTCGAAAAATCTCCATCACTTATATCAACGACCATGGGAGAACCAACCTACCACCATGTCAGAAAATCTCCAGCACTTACATCAAAAACCATGGGAGGACCAACCTACCACCATGTCGGAAAGGCTCCAAAACTTACATCAACGACCATGGGAGGACCAATGTACCACCATGTTGGAAATGCTTATGTGTATCTGTGTCTTCTGGACTCATCACTTCCCCTTGGAAGGAACCTTGATCTAAAGTACAATAATCTTCTCTTTGAAGTATTAAAACTTCACTCTGGCTATTTCTAGCATAGAATCACATCAATACTGATTACGTCCAAGGATAACCTACGATATTCTTCAGGACTGATTACATCCAAGGACAACCTATAGGACTGATTACGTCTAATCAACCTATGAGATTTTCTAGGATTGCATTCTCACACAACCTATCTCACCGACTATGCTAGAACTCATCACTCCCTCTTTTGAGAGATCTCGATCTGGATCACATATTGGAGCTTCACTGCTCCTCTCTGCATCATACAAAAATGCAAGTCAAATCAATCAAATCAAATATTAGCTTTCAAAAGAAACATTAGAGGAAATTTCAACTCAAAATGGGCCTTCTAAGGAAAATTAATAAAACAATATTTATTAACTTTGGAGGAAGAAAAGAAAAAAACCACTTTTCAATTTGTATTTTCGACATATATCCCTGTGTTTTTACTCAAATTTCGATCTGGAGAGCTCATTGGATGCATAATTAAATTCGCATCCAACAAGCTCTCTCGATCAAAATTTAAGTAAAAGCACAAGGAGATAAGTAAAAAATACGAACAAAAAAAGTAGTTTTTTTTATGATACCTATCCCCAAATTTATATTAAAAAATTGGTTAAAACCTATGCGGTACTTCAAATTTAAATCAATTTCATTGGCTAACACATGATGACATGGAATTTGAATTAGGATTGAAAGGCCCATTTTGAGTTTAAATTTCCTCTAATGCATACTACCTCACAAATATCCTAGCAAATGGCAATATATTTTGCCTCGGCTATACTCAGCGCCATGCAGGACTGCATCCTGCCAAATCAGTATGTCATACTGGATATCAAAATGAAGAATCCACCCAAGGTGCTTTTGTTCTCAGCAACACTACCAATATGAATCAACATAATCATGAAGGTTATTCTTCTGATTCATTTCATACTTGATCCCATACCTAACTGTACCCTGTAGGTACCTCACTGCATGCTTTGCAACCAAGTGACCATGTCTCGGATCCGTCAGGAGCTGGCTCAGGTTGTTCACAACAAAGCATATGTCCGGTCTCATATTCGTAAGGAACATCAAGGAACAAATCATCTAAAGATACATCATGGCATCAACCATCTCTAATGAAGCAACAAGCAAAAGATTCAAGTTTGATTCCATAGGTGTGGTTATCGCCTTGCGGTCCAGTATTCTGAATTTCTTCAGAATCTCCACTACGTACTTTCCTTGAGCAAGGAAAATCTCATTGGAGTTCTTCCACACCTCCATTCCTAAGAATTAGTGTATTATCCCTAGGTTTTTCATCTTGAACTCTGTAGCAAGTCTCCTTCTTACATCTTTAAAGAGTTCCTTTTTTCCTGTCAGGAAGAGGTCATCGACATATAACAAGAGCATCACTGGTATTCTGCCTTCAACCTTGAAGTAAAGGTTGGAATCCTCTTTACTCTCAGTAAATCCTAGCACCATCATTAATTTGTCCATCCTGTCGTACCATGTCGAACCTGAGGATCTTCTACACTCACTCCCTCTGAAGCGGAGCATCATTCTCCCTCTTCCTCTCATACTCTATGTATTGAAAAATTATGTAATGGAGTGATAAGTAGCTTACTCTACTACTAATATTCTATGTATCCATCTAGGGTCACTGGATACCAAGATTCTCTATCTTGAACTTTGTTGAAAATTTCTTCTCGCACCCATATATGAGCTTGTCATCCTCTATAGGATTTCATCTTCAATATTGTAGCAAAGGTTAAGATCTTCATCACTCTAGGTGATATTAAATCTCCTTATGTAACTGTATGTTCTATCCCATGAGTGCCTTTTGAGCTCGTACAAGGCCTTCTTTAATTTGCACGCATGACTCTGCATGTCATGTGTCTCAACTCCTAGTGGCTGCTCTACATATACTTCCTCCTTGAATACATCATTCAAGAATGTTATCTTGATGTCAGCTTATGTATCTCCCATCTCATACCTGTACATATGGATATAATGGAAGTGTACTTCATCACTGGTGCAAATGTCTCTTTGTAGTATGTGCCTTCTTTTTGTGAGAAGCCTTGTGCTACGAATCTTTCCTTGTATCCCATGATGCTGCCATCTATTGCACACTGGATCTTGTAGACCATATGGAATACACTATAGAATTCCCTTCAGGTCTCGACACTGCATCCTAGACATCATTCTTCTTCAATTGGTACTCTTTGATCATAGTCTCCTTCCCTTTCTTCTTGGCTACTTCTTCATAGCTGGAAGGCTCTGCATCAATGATGTCGCTCACAAATGTCACATAACTAGAGTGTGTTTGAGGCCTCTTTATTTATTTGGAAGTCTTCTCATATTATTCTTCATCTTGGATTATTTCTCATGCCCAAGTTGGTGTTCATCTCTCGAGGTGGATCTACCATTCTCTTTATATTATTCTGAAGCTCTTTCTTTTTCCATGGTGTCTTTGACCCAGGAAGCTTCGGGTTCCTCTTCTGAACTGTCGTTACTTGTTGTTTGGAATGATCTACAAGTCAATTTTAGTTACATGATTAGAATCATATCATAATTTCCAAAAATATTAATAGTGACAAATATATGTCACATAGCCATGCGATTATTTTAGCCAATGCAACAACATTCATCTATATCATGTATACATATAGTAACTTCTAGATGCATTCTACCCCAATGTTATTAAGAGTGTGTACTACTCTTAATATTCCAACAAATAGGTTTCAATCTAGATAAGTAGTAATGGAATGTTTTACACCATAGTTGACTTCTTACCCATTATGTGCAATTCGATAGTATAAATGTAAAATACTCAACCATCAACTAAATATAAACAAATGTATAACAAAACAATATCATGAAATGACAATTGAATACTTATCTTTATTTGATTCATGGGTAGACTCCTTCTTGAGCCTTCAGCTTCATCATCTTCTTCATTAATAACATCATCATTTCTTATCCAAATGCTAAGATGGATAAGAGGTTCTTCAAGAATTTAGACCTTCATATTCCTCATCCCTTGAGGGATCTTCTTTGAATCGTGAGAGCTTGATCTTTAGTTTCTCCCATCTTTTTTTCTCTTATTATGATTCGAGCTTCTTCTTGTGTGCACTCTTCCCAGAATCTACTGAACGTAATCACTTCCTTCTGGCACACTTTCCTTGAATGAATGAATCCTATGATCCTGGGAGGCCATTCAAGGTGGTTATAACAATGTATTATTCTTCTTCGATTATTTTTTCATAGCATCGAACAATTTATTTTGGTTTCTTCAAGGATGACAAATGAGGGATGAGATGATATTTAATAGAATATACAATGATTCTCTTGGCTCTAGCCTTAGCCTCATCTTCCGTTGGCTCTTATAAATTCCTTACTAAAATATTGATCCAAGTCAATTTCTTCAAGGATCACAGAGGTCCTGTACATCCATACTCAGAATGTTTCAGCTTCACCAAGCTTGGCATCAAGCTGGGTGTGAATAGTCTTTTTGAAATGGGAACCTCAAGTGTAAATAGCAAAAATTTAGATCTTACCGAATTGAGGTGTCCAACCTAGTTTTGGAGCTAGATGATCTAGGGTTTGTCAGAGAAACCCTAATTTTTCAAACTTCTGATTGGACAAAAATATTGGCCTCTTCAAGGTGAGCTGTCTAATGCAATTCTTTTCTGAAAACAGTGGTGGGAATCTCCTGGAACAGTAATCCCTAGTTTTCCAATTTCTTCTGCATAAATATCTGAAATTGATTCTATTGTATCTTTGAATTTTTAGATCCTTACTGTATGAAACTTCTCACTAAGATAGGATGATATGTATTCTTTCCAACCCCATAAGTTAGATCATAAATGGATTCTCCAAGTGGTATTTACTCTAATTTTCCCAAGGTGTATGTTTTGGGGAATGTTTAACATAACGAACTTGTATGGACTACCACGTGTCACTGTTTCACATTCTGTGTCTGAAAATAATACAAAATAAACTAAAGCTTGTACCCTACCTACAACATCTTGCAAAATTTTGTTTGGACCTTCATATCCCAAGATATAGTAAATCTCCCTAGGTCACCTTTTTATGACTATATTCTGGAGGAGGTTGGAACCCAGGTTTGGAGGAACCATATCTCCTGAAGTATAGTGAATATGAGGCTGAAATGTTTACACAAGGTACAGAAAGAATTTCTCTTCATCTTGTAAAATTTCAGCTTCTGAAACTTCTCTAATCTCACATTATAGCAAATTTCTAGAATGCCTAAATTCGGTCTTCTAGGGTTTTCATGCATGAAACCCTAATTTCCATTAGCTTCCACTGTAGCTATATTTTAGTTGCATAGTGAAAATTCTTTGATTTAGTTTCTGATACCACCAATAGATGCACCCTAGTGAGGTGAGTTATCCTAGCCATCCTTTCTTGATGATTTGTGGAGAGAACACCTTCAACTAGGAAGCCCTAGTTCCTGCAGCTACATAGTTCCTTCTTTCATAGAGCCTTTGATACCATGTTAGATTTTCTTAAAATATGATTAGATTATCTAGGTTATTTGTTTGAAAGAATAACAAGTACAACCAAATTCTTATGATATAAAATATACACAAGACACAAATATTTTCATCAGGGAAACCATAAAGGAGAAAACCCCGCAAACTTCTTCAGAATAGTAAGATGATCAAAAGAGGCAATAAGAAATGTTGAGCAACTATTTTATCTCCTCTTCAAATTGTCTATATCTCTCTCATGCACCTTAGAGAGTGTGTGATGTATAAATGAGGGAGAGAACCTCCCTATTTATACCCTTTCAAGTCAAAAGAAACACCCAGAGGAAGAAAGAGAACTAGATCATGTTCTAGTTACGTAGCCTTACTATGTGACATTATTGATAAAGAACCTTCAAACTATGAAGAAGGGGGAAAATGAAAAGAGTGGAAGGATGCTATGATCAAAGAGTATCAATTGATCATGAAGAATGATTTTTGGGATGTTGTCCCAAGACCAGAAGGGAAGTCCATTGTAACTTCCAAATGGATCTACAAAATCAAGCATGCTGCAGATGGCAGCATCGAGAAACATAAAGCAAGATTCGTGGCTCGTGTTTTCTCCCAGAAAGAAGGAATAGATTATGAAGAAACCTTTGCACCTGTAGCCAGATACACTTCCATTAGATCAGTACTTGCTCTGGCTGCAATGATGAAATGGAAGATACACTAGATGGATGCCAAGATTGCTTTCTTGAATGGTGTAGTGGAAGAGGAAGTGTATGTGGATCAGCCACTCAGTTTTGAGACACATGACAGAGAGTCTCATGTATGTAGATTGAAGAAATCCTTATACGGTTTGAAATAGGCACTCAAGAAGAATTGATGGTTTCCTATCCAGTTTGGGATTTGCCAAGAGTAAAGAAGATTCCAACCTTTACTACAAGGTTGAAGATGGAAATCCATTGATACTCCTACTATATGTGGATGATCTGTTTATAACAGGTATGGATGGGTTGATTGCTGATACGAAGAGGAAACTTGCTGCCGAGTTCGAAATGAAGGACTTGGATATGATGCACTATTTCTTAGGCATGGAGGTGTGGTAGAATGCAGATGGAATCTTCCTTGGACAAGGAAAGTATGCAGTAGAGGTTCTGAAGATATTCGGGATGATGGACTCCAAGGACATAACCACACCTATGGCGTCGAACCTGAATCTATTGAGTGATGCTTCATGTGAAGCGGTTGATGCTACGATGTATCATCAAATGATTGGGTCCTTGATGTACTTGATGAACACGAGACTATATATTTGCTTTGATGTGAACATCTTGATCCAGTCCCTGACAGATCCAATACATGTTCACTTGATTGCTGCAAAGCATATTCTAAGGTACCTAAAGGGTACAGTTGACTATGGGCTCAAGTACGAGGAAAATCAGAAGATTAACCTGGAGGTTTATGTTGATTCAGATTGGGCAGGCATTGCCATCGATAGGAAGAGCACTTCAGGGTGTTGCTTCAGTATGGATCACGTGTGATCTCTTGGTTTAGAAGGAATCAATTTTGTGTGGCACTGAGTACAGCTGAAGTAGAGTATGTTGAAGCTTTTTCAACTAGTTGTGAGGCAGTATGGCTGAGGAAGCTACTATCTGATTTATTTGATCTCCAGATGGATGCTACTTGTATATATTGTGACAACTAGAGTTGTGTGAAGTTGTCAGAGAACCATGTGTTCCATGACAAGTCGAAGCATATTGCGATCAAGTATCACTATATCAAGGATATGGTGTAGAGAGGAGCAGTGAAGCTCCAGTATGTTGCAACGGAGGAACAGATAGCTGATGTATTGATGAAGCCATTGGCTAGAGTGAAGTTTGAGTACTTTAGGGAGAAGCTTTGTGTTCTCCAGATTGAGGTTCCCTCCAAGGGGAAATGATGAGACTGAGAGCCATTCTGACATGGTGAGAGGATTAGGTTCCTTCCATGGTTAGATGTAAGGGTTGAGCCATACTGTCATGGTGAGAGGATCTGGTTCCTTCCATGTCAGATATGAGTGCTAAGACATGCCGATGTGACTGTAGGATTGGTCCCTACATGATCAGATGTAAGGGATAAATGCCATTCTTGGAATGGAGGCACTTGGTCAGTTACCAGGAAAACTCAGTCTGGGACTGAGGGCCATTCTGATATGACTGTAGGATGTAGTCTTACATGATTAGATGTGAGTGCAAGGCCATTCTGATGTGATTGAGGGATGTGTTCCCACTTGATCATATATAAGGGCTGATGCCATTCTCTGGGAGAATGGAGGCACCCGATCAGTTACCAAGAATCCTCAGTTTGGGACTGAGAGCCTTTTTTGATGCAGTGTTTTCGAACATGGTCGAATGTAAGTGCAGAGCCCTTTCGATGTGGTGTTTTCAAACATGGTCGAATATAAGTGATGAGCCTTTCTGATGTGGTGTTTTTGAACATGGTCGGATGTAAGTGCAGAGCCCTTCCAATGTGGTGTGTTCGCACATGGTCGGATATAAGTGTTGAGCCATTCTGGCATAATGTGTTTACACATGGTCAGATGTGAGTGTTGGGCCTTTCTGACAAGATGAGGTTAGATGTGAGTGTTGGGCGTGCCTTTTTGACAAGATGAGGTCAGATGTAAGAGTTGGATATAAGCACTAATGAATACCTACATGAAGGGTAGGCCTACAACCAGCATGAAAAATAGCTGGCTCTGTAGAACTTCCTGTGACGAGAAGAATCGAGAGATAGCACCGATGATGACGATGATCCAGAATTGATGATGATCTAGATGTGATGATGATCCAGACTTGATGATGATCTAGATCAAGTGATGATACAGATTTGATGATGATACAGTGATGATCCAACAGTAATGATCCATTGGTCATGATGATCCAAATCCCGTGATGAAGAAGGCTTGAAGAAGAAGGTGACTTGAAGATGAACAAGACTTGAAGACGATGATGACTTGAAGATGAAGAAGACTTGAAGACAATTTGAAGATAAAGAAAACTTGAAGATGAAGATGACAAGATGATCTAGTCAATACAAAGAAGAAGACCAGTGCTGAAAATTGTGTCAAAAGAATACCTTCCTAGTTATGAGGTAGTGTTGATGTAATTGTAACTTCGGAATGTATTCACCTATGTATCTTATGTCTTGTACCACGATGTTTGTTCCAGGATGTGTCTGTAATGTAATTGAGTCATGTCATGCCCCGATGTTTCGATTGGGAGGATATATAATGTAAACAAGTCATGTCAAGTCATTGTGGGTAACCCTCCTATTGTTCAAGGATTAAATTCCCCGCAGTTCTGGGTCACTAGGGTTATTAGACTCACCTAGTGAATTTGTCCCTAGTTGGGTTTAGTCAAGTCAGGAATTAGTATAAATAGAGAGTGAGCCTCTCTATTTATCACACACTCACACTCAGTTGTAGCGCATAGCTAAGGAAGAATAAGACACTGGGGCTAGGAAGAAAGAGGTTGCTGCTGTCGGGAGATCATCTTACTATTTTTGGGTTTTACTTTTGGTGTTGATTCTATCTTTGAGGAAGTTGTGAAGTTTTCTCCATTTATGGTTTCCCCGAGGAAAAACACTATATTCATTGTTTCTTGTGTTTGATTGTTGTGCTTGTTATTTTCTCAGTTAAAGATCCTAATAATGCTAGCTTAATGTTAAAAATATAACACTATCCACCAATTGAGCCCATTATTGATGCCAGTGTTGTAAATCCCTTAATATTATTAGTTTAATGAGGCCATGATTGGTAAGAGAATCTTGGGGGCATTTAGTATTTCTAACATAATGTGTCGAGCAACCATATCTAGTTGGACTCTCAATAATCGAATCTGACTATCATGTTTAATAGTAAAATAGGAATAATATATTAGATCATGATAACAATTATAAATGAAGTTGGCCTTTATAGGCTTTCAACATGTAGAATGAAGGGTTAGACCCTTTCATATAATAATTAACTAATCTAATTAATATTTTATTTTATATTTGTTACATTCACACTCCTTTTAAGGGAGATTTGTCCTCAAAGCTTGAGTATTTCCTAATGTCATTCTTTATTCTGAATCGGTGTCGATATTAGAATCGAACAATATTTCTGGTGTAGAGACTTGCACTTACTCTCCATTGGTGATTCTACACTGTATTGTCTGATTTTCCTACATTTATGGCCTGGGGTCCAGTCATCACCACATCGACGACATATGTTTTTCTTTTTTTTCTATTATTAGAGTAATCATTAAATGAATTTGATCTATTTTCCATTTCATAGACATATGATTGAGGTTTGTGGCATTGATGGCCGAGTGACCAAGTATATGCATAGTACCTACATTGTGTCTCTTTTTCTTATCGATAATGGTTATTGCCTCTTGTTTTAATTCCTTCCCATTTGTGTCCTATGGCTTTTGCTTTATGTCTTGCTACTTGTCACGTTCCCACCCTTCTACCGATGAGAGGACGCGAATATAATGCTAACAATATGGGAAACTAAGCCCCATGAATGTAAAATAAAATGCAATGGAAATAAACATACACAGATGCATAAATTACTATCAAACAACGTAAGCAATATTTAAATTTCATTCAACACATTAACATTTTCATCATATTTATAAATTAAACACAGTTGTGGAGATTTAAACACAAGAGATACTTACCTTTAACAGAAGTGTGTCCCGCAACCAGCTACGTTGCTGCAACGTTCCACCCAACCATAGGCCAGTGTGCTCATCAATCACTTAGGAACACTGCCACCCCTGAGATGGGCATGATTCCACAAGGAATAAGGGGAAACTAGCAGCCTCACACGTAGCTAAGGATACACAAAACTAAGCCAAGCCAACACAACTGGGTTTATCAGGATAACAGGGAGCTGGAAAGGTTGGCTGCTAAGCTAGTGAGATCAATCCAAGAGTTATGGACACTTGCACCATAACTATCCTGAATTATAAGACATCCACACACACCCAATACAAGGAAGCATCGTCTTCTCTGCTATGCAAACCCTCGGGCCATGCCTTCCATTCCAGTGCTATTCAGGGGGTGCAGAGAAGAAATTCAACCCCCTAGCTCTGTCTATGAGGCTCCTACACACACTAGTTTTATCAAGCAGGATCAGACCCCATTTTCTCTCCCAATTCAATGCAGGCCAAAGAAAAAAGATGCACCACAACACAATACGATTTCTGGGTTGCATGAGAAGCAATTTCGGCAACAAAATGAATTTCTAGAATGGGTAAAAATGGCCCTTTAGAAGAAATATGATTTCCAAAGATGTTTTGGCCCTATCATGGAAAAAATGGGCTCAATAACACCCAAAATTGTGGGTCTTCTCTCCCACTCACTAGGCATTTCTAGAAAAATTATTTCCAGCTTGGAAACAATGGAGAAAAATGTAGCAACATGTGGGAAAGGAAACTCAGCCACTGATAATCAACAAAAACAATTTCTCAACCTGAGCAAAGTCAGGTAACAACCAAAAACATTAATGGTTTCACACACAGGAAGTTCTAAATTCCTGAGAGAGCTCACGTGAAGAAAAAATGGTGGTGCCAACGTCCAAACATGAAAGCATGGTAGAATGGCCTATGTTTTTGGGCTTTTTCTTGCCCAAGGCATCAAAATGCATTTCCCAAAAATTGATGGCTTCTCCAATTCGAATTTTGGATGTCATACCTTTCCCATCCCATGAAATAACCAACTCAACCAATTTCTGGCAGTAATAAATGATTGGGTGAGTAAGACAAGAAAGGTAGTTGACAGTTTGGTGGGTTTTCCCTTTGACATTTGGATTTTCCCCATTGGCCCCAAAGGTTTGAATATTTTTCCCCCATATCCTTAGGAAATCATGCCCCTTCTCTTTATTGTTGCATTGACATAGCTAGTTGTGGGTATTTTTAATTAAAATGCATATTTACATGATGTCCAATTTATAATGTGCATGGCTAGCACAAAATACCATCGGCATTGATTTTAATTGCCGAACATATAACGTTAAATTGATGGTGGGGATTTTTTCTATAGCTCCACACCATGATTAATTACAATATATACATCATATACATTTAATGCAAACGGGGTCAAAACCAGGGTGTTACATTCTCCTCCCCCTTCAATAGCATTGTCCTCGGTTCTTTACAAAATTGAACAAAATGCTACACTGGCATCGCCTCAGTGCTCCACAAAATTGAACAAAAATGGATGTGCCAATCGTATGGCATCCTCCAGCTCCCATGTACCCTTTTCAGGACCATAGTGCTCCCATTGCACCTTTACCTACCCTATGGCTCGGTTCCGGAGCATTATGAATTTCCTATCAAGGATGCACATTGGCTCTATTTGGAACTTTCCCTCGGGTTCCACCTGAATTACATCCAAATTTATCACATTTTTAGGATCATGTACATATTTCTTAAGCAAAGAAACATGAAAAACATTATGAGCTCTAGTGCTAGCAGGAAATGCAAGTCTATACACAGCTGTCCCTATTCTTTCAAGCACTTCAAATGGCCCACAATATCTAGGTGGCATCTTGGCACAAGTTCCAAGATTCAAGGAACTCTTCTTTGCCCTCACTCTGAGGTAAACATGATCCCCAACACTGAACTCTCTGTTCACCCTATGCTTATCTGCATAGCTTTTCTGTCTGTCTTGAGCTGCTTTCAGATTCTTCCTGATCTTTAAAACCTCTTGCTCCATTTCCTTGAGCAATTTTGGACCAAGCACAACCCTTTTCACTGGATTGTCCCAAGTCATAGGTGTCCTACACCTCCTCCCATACAAAGATTCATATGGACTCATCCCCAATGATGCTTTCTATCCATTATTATAGGAAACTTCTATCAAGTGTAAATAATCTTCCCGCTTGGTCATCTTGTCCATCACATACATGCAAAGCATGTCTTCAAACACCTGATTCACTCTCTCTATCTGCCCATCAGTCTGGGGACGATAGGAAGTGCTAAAGTTTAGATTCGTACCCAAATATGCAAACAAACACTTACATAAATTCGAAGTGAACTTGACATCTCTCTCAAACACTATTGCCTTAGGAAATCCATGCAATTTGAAAATATCCTTCATGAATATCTTTGCAATGTCATCAGTCTTATGCGTAGACTTAACTGGTATAAAGTGTTCTTCCTTTGTCAACTTGTCCACCACAACCATGATGGAATCATGTTGTCTCCAAGTCATTGGAAATCCTGTAATAAAATCCATGAAAACAACTTCCCATTTCCATTCCAGAACTGGCGAAGGCTGCAACAAACCTGTTGGGTGTTGATGCCCAACCTTTACATGCTGACATTTCATGCACCTAGAAATGTACTCATCCATGTCATTTTTCATTCCTGGCCAAAAGTACTTCTTTTTGGCTGTAGAAATTGTCTTCTGATATCCTGGGTGACCAGAATATGGAGCTTGGTGGATCTCATCCATAACCATTCTCCTCAAATCTGCTACATTTGGAATATAGACTCTATTCTTATAAGTAAGAATTCCATCTTCTTCCAATTTATTTCCGTCATATCTCTTCTCAAGACTTTGTTGCTGCAATTTGTCTTTTATATGCTCATACAACTCATTTCTAGTAGTATGATTAACAATATGCTACCTCAACTCCGACTGGAAAATACTAATGGATGCCACATGCATTTCCTACACCTTCCTGTTGAGTGCATCAGCTACCTTATTCTCTTTTCCTTTTATGTGCTTGATTTCAAAATAAAACTCAAATAAAAACTCCAACCATCTAGCTTGCTTAGCATTTAGCATTGGCTAATCAAATAAGTACTTCAGACCGCAATAATCTGTCCTTAGCTCAAATCTTCTTCCCATCAAGTAATGGCTCCACAACTTGAGAGCATGTACTATGGATGCAAGTTCTAGGTCATGAGTAACATAGTTCTTCTCATGCTCCTTCAATTTTCTTGACTCATAACATATCACATGGTTGTCTTGCATAAGGACTCCTCTAAGCCCTTGTCCTCATACATCAGTACACACCATAAAATCCTTTTCTAGGTCTGCTATCTTCAAGACTGGTGCACTTGTGAGAAGATTCTTCAACTACTGGAAGCTTTCTTTACACCTCGATGTCCATGCAAACTTTATTCTCTTCTTTTGAAAAGAATTTATTGGATGTGAAACCTTGGAGAATCCTTCAATAAATCTCCTGTAGTATCCTACAAGCCCCATAAAATATCTTACATCTGTCACATTTCTCGGAGTAGGCCAATTCATAATGTCCTTATTCTTCTCAAGGTTTATAGATATACCCTCATCTGAGATAATGTGACCCAAATAATGAATCCTATCCATATAGAAATTACACTTGCTTAGCTTTGCATACAACTTATGATCCCTGAGAAATTGCAATGTCAATCTCAGATGCTCTTCATGTTCTTCCTCATTCTTAGAATAAATAAGAATGTCCTCAAGGAAAACAAGAAAAAACTTGTTCAAATACCTATTGAAGACACTATTCATAAGGCACATAGATGTAGCTGGTGCATTTGTGAGACCAAATGGTACCACTACAAACTCATAATGCCTGTACCTTGTCTTGAAGGTTGTCTTATGAATGTCTTCATCCTTGATTCTCACCTGATGGTAACTAGACCTCAAGTCAATCTTTGAAAATACCTTTGCTCCCTTCATTTGATCAAAGAGGTCATCGATCCTAGGAAAAGGGTATTTGTTCTTCACCATGACTCTGTTCAACTGTCTGTAATCAATACATAACCTGAGTGTACCATCTTTCTTCTTTACGAACAGAATTGGTGCTCCCCAAGGAGACACACTCATCCTGATATACTTCTTCTCCAACAACTCTTGCAGTTGCATCTTCAGCTCTAGAATTTATGGTGTGCTCATCATGTAGGGTGTCTTGGACACTGGTGCTACTCTTGGCACAAGTTCAATTATGAAATCAATGTCTCTCTTTGGAGGAATCCCTAGAATCTCATCAGGAAACACATCCCTGAATTCCTGCAACACATGAAAGCCCTCCAAGCTAGGAGTCTCATCCTCAGTTGCCTCCAAAATATGAGCTACATACAACTGGAAACCTTTCCCACAAAACTTCTTCAATTGCATTGTTGAAACCTGCCTTACTGAAATCACCTTTGAAATTCCTTTCACAACTCTTGGGTTCCCTTCTTGATCCATGCATTCAAAAGTATTACTATAACAGTCAAGATTTACCCTGTGAGCTTCTAACCAATCCATTCCAATGAGAAAATCATAGGAACCAAGTTGTAGAACATTCATATCTACACAAGTGACCAATCCATTCATGACCAATGGGCATCTCTCTACCACTTCACTAACCTTTCACTTAGTTCTAGTGGCTAGCTGAATGAACCAAGATTTTCTATGCTTTACTTTCTTAAAATCACAAATCTCCATTACTATAGGGGTAATGTAACTGTGAGTAGAACCAGGGTCAATCAAAATGGAAATAGATTGCTCAACAATCTTACTTGCAACTTCAACCACAGTTGATTGGTGATCTACCTGGCGCTCCTCCAATGCTGCATAAATCCTAGGGATGGTCATTGCTACCTGACCCACTATTTCTGCCTCTTGAATGTTGTAAGTTGACCTTGCATTCTAATTCTCAAGTGGACAATTCCTACGCATGTGGGGTCCTCCACATTTCCAACATTGGAGTGGTCCTCTATTCTGTTGTGGTTCTCCAAGATTTTCTCCCACCACTCTAGCTAGCTACTTCTCAGCTTGGGACTACTGCTTCTACTGATTCCTGAAGTTAGAAGGTTTAAAACCTTTCTTCCTTTGGTCAGACTTCTCGTTCTTCTTTTCCTTCCATGTATTATGATAATCAAGTTTTCCTCTTCTTTGCTCATAGCAATACTTAGCCTTCCTTATTTCTTCCTCAAGATTTATAGGTTCATAAAACTCATATTTTTCTTTGTAAGACTAATACAATCCACTCGGGAAACGCTAGATCTTCACTTTTTCATCTTTGATGTACCTGACATACCTCAAAAGTTCCAAGAACTTGTTTGCATATTGTTCCATGGTTTGTTGTCCTAATCTCAACTCATGGAACTCTTTAATATTATCATCATAGTACCTGTCAGAGAGGAACTTCTGCTTGAAATACTTCTGGAACTGCTTCCATACAATCTTCCTTTCATTGATCTTCTTAACCTGCCTAAAGTGATCCCACCATATGGATGGTCTTCCAATCAAATTGAAGATGTCTACTCTAGCCTTCATATTTCCTTAATATTCTTGGACTTGAAAATATTTCCTCATCCCAAGAAGCCAATATTTATCTTCTTGTCCATTCTTTATCTCACCATTAAAGGTAGGAGGCCTTGCCTTCTTAAATTCATCACGTGAATGGTTCTTGTAACGCCCCTTCCGCTCAGTCATGTGAGATGAAAAACTTGAACTTTCCATGGACCCTTTACTTTTATATGACTCACTAGGAGATATATTCTATGGAAATCAACCCCAAGTGATAGAACAATTACACTCACAAAATTGCTAATCAAACATGCAAAATTACCATCAAAGGAGACTGAAATTTGAGCATAACACTAATATTTATTGAACAAGTGTACAATATCCAACCTTTTGAAGTCATAGGATTATACAATATATAATTACATGAGATATTCGAATGCATAAGGATGCCATTCGAAATAGTCAAAAAGTAGGCTTACTAAATCTAGTCAAATCCCCCATAGGTGCATAAAGCAGTTTCCAAATCCACTTAGAGACTCACAAATTAGCAAGGTCAAGTAGGAAAGATAATAAGGGATAGAAATACAACTCATACATTCTTTTATTAGGAGAAAATAATTGAGGATGATGTGGGAAAAAAACAAGTCAACTACACCTAGTCTTGCTTTTCCTTTTTCCTTAATTCTCAATAAAACAGGCAGCTTTGTAGAAAAAGTAGATATGTGCTTTGGAGGATCTAGAATAAAGAAAACATGCTAAATATGGTTTCCAGGAGGTTTCCAAAGTGCTCCATGACTTAGTTTTAGCAAGTGTTTACTTCTATGACATGTAGAAGGCAACTAGCATAGAGTGGAATATAAGAGACTAGGTAAATAAGACAAAAACGATTTAACTAATGTCTAAGGTAGGTAATTATGGGTTGATTATTATAACACCCCCCCTTAAGCCTAAATTTATGAGTAAATATCATAAAACTATAGGTCCTAGAAACAAGGCGTAGTCACCCTTTACATACTGCATGTCCATTCAACCAAGGAAAGAGGCAAAAACCCAATCGAAAAATCCTCCCTTAAACATGGACAGTAAAACTAAATTGGAAAATATTGTCATCAATCATGCTTCACAGCATGATCAACAATCTTCAGCAGTGATTTGAGATTACTGAATTTCTTCTCACAAAAAACTTTGGTGAAGATGTCTGCTACTTGTTCTGAAGATGCACAAAAGAGTAGGTGAATGGTGCCATCATGCACAAGCTGTCTAATGTAGTGCATATGGATCTCAATTTATTTGTTTCTTTGTCTCTGAACTGGATCATTGTAGATTCAAATGGTGCTATGATTATCACAATAGATAATAGCTTAAAACTCTGATATGAAGCCACACTCACCAAGTATTCCCTGCAACCACAAACATTGAGTTGCTGCATTTACAACTCCTCTATACTCTGCTTCTGTAGATGAGAGTGCTATGGCACTCTGCTTCTTGCTTGACCAGCTGATTTGTCCTTCTGCAAGCATGAACACATATCCTGATGTTTACTTTTGATATGTGTTTTCACCTGTCGAATCACTGTCAGTAAACCCAATCAAATCAAGATCAGATTTAGCTTTGTAGAAGATTCCATGAGTTCTTGTTCCTTGAACAAAGTTAATGATCCTTTTGGCTGCTCTCCAATGGATCTCATGAGGCTGATCCATGTATCTTGAAGCCACACTAACTACATAAAATATATCAAGTCGAGTGTGTGCAAGGTAAAGCAAACACCCAATCAACTACCTATATAGTGTATTATTTACCATAGGAGAAGAACCTGCTTCTTCAAGATTAACTCCTGAAAGGAAGGGAGTCTTGCTTGGCTTGCAATATTTCATGTTGAACTTGTTCATCAGATCTAAGGAATACTTGGACTGATGTACTTTGATTCCATGTTGGGATTGAGCAATTTTGATACCCAAGAATTTGCTCAACAATCCCAAATCAGTCATAGAAAATGCATGGTTCATTGCAACCTTCAAGGAGGAAATCTCTTTCTTTGAACTTCCTATAATCAGAAGGTCATCCACATACATGACAATAATCATCAAAGAACCATGAATCAGCTTCAAATAAATATTAGGATCATACTTGCATTGAACAAAACTCAATGACAGTAGAAAGCTATCAATCTTGGCATACCAAGCCCTGGGGGCTTGCTTGAGCCCATACAATGATTTCTTTAACCTGCACACAAAATATGGATTAGAAAAAAACCCTTGAGGTTGCTTCATGTAAATCTCTTCAGTGAGATCTCCATTTAGGAAAGCACACTTCACATCCATGTGATGTACCTCCCACTGCTTCAAAGCTGTAATGGCTAAAGCTATCCTTATGGAGTCCATCTTTGCCACTGGTGCAAAGGTTTCATTGTAGTCAATACCATGTACTTGTGAGTATCCCTTGGCTACCAATATTGCCTTATATTTCAAAGGTGAACCATCAGCAGCAAACTTTGTCTTGAAAACCCACTTACATTGAACTAACTTCCTCCCTAGGGGAAAATCAACTAGTTCCCAAGTGTTGTTCTTCTGGAGCGAGCTGAATTCTTCTTTCATGGCTGTTTTCCATCTTGGATCATGTGTTGCATATTCATATGTCTGTGGGTCTAATTCAACCATCAGATATCACTTCTCTGCAAACAAAGGGTCTTTCATACACAGGGCACTCTCAAACTGAGATCTAGTCCTCCTAGGGTCACTAGGATTTCCAACTAGTTCCCCAGCTGCATGAATAGTCTTTGCTGCCCATTTTGGTCTTGTAGGATTGTTAGGATCTGCAATTAAATCATCATTATTAGACACATTAGAATCAGCAAACTCATTTTTCTCTCCACTTACATTCAATGGATCTGGTGGTGAAGAAGATTCTCCAACTTCAACTGCTACTAAAGGCTCTTCTTGGAACTGAACACTTATTTCAATGAAGGATTTGTTAGTGCTTAAGTTTATCAGCTTGTACCCTTTTGAATCTTTAGAATACCCAACAAATAGGCACTCTTGGCTTTGGGGCTGCAAATCCTTTCTCTTTTTTAGTTGGAATTCTATCCCAAGCCTTTGACCCAAAAATCCTAAAATGGGTCACATCTAGCTTGTGCCCACTCCAAGCTTCGAAAGGACTCATACCATCAAGATGTTTATGAGGCACCCTATTCTGGATATAGGATGCACATTTTATAGCCTCGACCCAAAACTTTGGTGGCAAAGTCTTAGCCTCCATCATGCAGGTTGCCATCTCCTTCAGTGATCTGTTCTTTCTCTCAGCAACACCATTTTGTTGTGGTGTGTAACGGATTGAATGTTGCATTTGAATACCTGCATATTTACAATATTGAATGAACTTAGACTTGACATACTCACCACCATTGTCAGATATGAGGATCTTGAGTCTCCTCCCATACTGTTTTTCAACCAAGGCCTTAAAGACCTTGAAAAGGTCAAAAACTTCAAACTTATGCTTTAGGAAGTAAACCAAACAATACCTGGAAAAGTCATCCATGAAGGTCAGTGCATATTTGGATTGAATCATGGACATATGAGGAAATGGATCAGCAACATCACTATGGATCAACTCAAGAGGTGCAAAGGTTCTCTCATGACTAGCTCTCTCAAATTTGTGCTCTGGGTGTTTTCCTAGGATACAACATTGACAGACTCCCTTGGAAAACTTAATCTTTGGTAACCCTATGACCATATCTTTTTCACTCAAATCAGAAAGATACTTATAGCTAATATTGCCAAATATTTCATGCCAAATCTTGATTTCCTCATTAGCATGAATCAGAAGAGCAGAGGGTTTGAGTAGGGTAGAAAATGGGAAAACATGTATACCTTCAAAGTGTGATCAACAACACCTTTTGCTATGATTTTACCATTCGAAATCTCTGTGATTTCAACATCATTAGGGGAGAATATGACCTTCTTTGGAGACCCAGTGTGAGTCATCTGATACACTGACAAGCGATTAGAGGCAAGACCTGGAACATACAACACATTATTGAACTTACCATGGTCAAGATCAATCCTTCCTTTCCCCAAACTGTCAGTGAGAGAGTCATCTCCCAAAACTATTGGTGGACCTTTCGACATGTCAAGAGATGATAATGCCTCTTTTGTCGAAACCATATGTCTAGAAGTTCCATAGTTTATGATGAAGCTAGGTGAGCTTGATGTGCCAACAACCAAAGCATGTACTCTCTCTCTCTGTCCTCTGAATTTGATCCTCCTTCCCTCCTCTTTGAGCAATCAAGAAGGGAGATGTTATTCTTGTCCAGGAGTTGGGTCAACATGTCAATTTTCTTCTTCATACAAGATCTCTCAAGATGATAGCCCTTACTGCAGTATGTGCACTTGCTCATTTCTCCTTTGTTCTTCTTCTTCTGGAAGTTCTTCTTGGAGCCTTGGGGCTCCTCTTGAGACTTGTTTTTGTCCTTCTTTTTCTCAGGTGGCTTCTTAGCTTTCTTTTTTCCTTTTGAATCCACCCTTGAATCTCCAGCAACCAAATATTGGTCTTTGGAAGGTTTGATGGTGCCCATCATCACCAACTTATCTTGTTCCTGTGTGAGGGATTCCATGAACTCTGCAAGCTTAGGCATATTCCAGGCTTGAGCTATCAACTTGGTGGCATGGAAGGTCGAAACAAACACTGAATAGTCAGGGCCAAGCTTCAAGAGTATGGCCAAAACTATTTTATCCTCCTTCTTTTCAATCCCACATCGTTTTAGCTGCAAAACAAGGGCTTTAAACTTGGAAAAATAGAGTTGCAAGGATTCAAAGCTGGTGGGACTTAAAGAGATCAGTTCATTCTTGATTTGATGTCATCTCATATCATATGTATTACCAAAAAGCTCTAAAATCTTCTCCCACACTTCATTAGGTGATGTCAATCCATCAATATGGAAGAGGAGGTCTCTTGAAATGCTCAGACACAAAAGACCATAGGCCTCATCCCTCCTGTTGTGCCATTTTATTTTCTCTATAGCTGCATTGGGATTTGCCTCAGTTTCCATAGTCACCCTGTAGAGACCTTTCGCTCTCAACAATATCTCCATCTCATCTTTTCCATTCAAATAAATTAAATGGAGTCAAGATGATCTTCTGAGATTGGTCCATAACTCAGAAACTGTGCGCTTTAGTCAGTAGAATATCCTCCCAGTCAAAATGTCAAACCTGGAATAGCAATATGGAAGGAGAGAAATCGATTTACAAAGGATCTGATACCATGTGGAAATTGAACCCAAGTGATAGAACAATTACACTCACAAAATTTCTAATCAAACACGCAAAATTACCATCTAAGGAGAGTGAAATTGGAGCATAACACTAATCTGTATTGAATAAGTGTACAATAGCCAACCTTGTGAAGTCATAGTATGTTGAAATATATAACTACATGAGAGATCCAAACGCATAAGGATGCCATTCGAAATAGTCAAAAAGTAGGCTTACTAAATCTAGTCAAATCCCCCATAGGTGCATAAAGCAGTTTCCAAATCCACTTAGAGGCTCACAAATTTGCCTCAAGGTCAAGTAGGAAAGATAATAAGGGATGGAAAGACAACTCATACATGCTTTTATTAGGAGAAAATGATGGGGGATGATGTGGGAAAAAAACAAGTCAACTACACCTAGTCTTGCTTTCCCTTTTGCCTTAATTCTCAATGAAACAGGTAGCTTTGCAAAAAAAGCAGATATGTGCTTTAGAGGATCTAGAATAAAGCAGAGATGATAAATATGGTTTCTAGGAGGTTTCCCAAGTGCTCCATGACTCAGCTTTAGCAAGTGTTGACTTCTATGACATGTAGAAGGAAACTAGCATAGAGTGGAATATAGGAGATTACGTAAATAAGACAAAAATGATTTAATTAATTTCTAAGTTAGGTAACTATGGGTTGATTATTCTAACATATTCCTTCTTCTAGTGCTGCTCTTACTACCTTCCAGTCTTACTGTCCAGTCCTCAGAGTTCATCCGCCTCTGGATGTCAGTCAAACTTTGCAGCATGGCTACATTTAGCTGATTCTGGTCCTCCTGAGCCTTAACCAATCTTTCATTATCTTCCCTGTAAATTTGCATTTCTACCCTTAGGATTCTCATGGTGGCTAAAAAATATGGGGGAGTCTCTTGAAATATCCTCCCATTAGACTCTGTCTCAACATTTCCTACCCGAATGTTTTCTCCCATAACATCTTTCTTGTGCATCATTCATGCTGAAGGTCCTCATGGCTAAACCAAAACCCAACTTTACTGATATGCACTATGTGGAATGCTTCCCTTTTGAAGATGACTATAATTCTTCAAAATGTGTTAGTAACACAACTGTTAGCTACATAACATTTATACAAATCATAATTACTTACCTTCTCTTAGAAAAATCGTACAATGACAACTTTACCCAAAACATGGAATTTTCTTTTCATAAAGAATGACAGTCTCAAGGGGACGATGGGGGTCAAGGGGGATTGCCCCCTTGTGGCTTCCCGATGCCACTGTCCGGAAGTTCGATGGAAGTGCCCTTGTTTTTTCTGTAAATACATCGATTTCACGCAATCTGGTGCATAAACAGGATGCCATTTTTTCAGTTTTTTGACACCTTAAATCCTACTAAAAATCCTGCTAAAAAATCCCTATTTAGACAAAATTTTCACCCGCTACGTCGAAAAATTTTATACTTTTACTAGCTACAGTGGCTCGATCCTTGATTTTCATCTGCTGCAGCATCTCTGTCATCTTCTTCCTTCCTTCGTCGTAGCAGCTTCTTCTTTCTTTCTCACCCACCGCCATTGCGGCTCCTTCTTTAGTTTCTTTCCACTACATCGAAAAGATATTCAACTTGTCTGCATCGCTGCATCGAAAAATTTCTTGGCTTTCTGCCCACTATGTCGGCTCGACTCACCCAATGCTCGTTGGCTCCACTCACCCGACGTTCATCGACTCAAACCAAAATTTCCATCCACCCTTGTGGCTTGAACTTCATTTTCTAGCTGCCACACGCCGACTTCTTCTTCTTTTTCCGCCAGCCGTTGCTGTGGCTCAAACTCTAATTTGCATCCGCTGTAGCAGCTTGATCATAAACTTTCATCCACCGTCACCAACACTTAGACGATTTTGAGAAAATTTCTTCCATGGTGAAATTTTCCTCTTTTTCCCTCCAACGTTGTGGCCATCTCCTTGGGACCCATCCAACGCTGTGGCTCCCCCATTGATTATCTGTCGCTGCCAACTCACATTTTACCGAACTCCCCGCCGCAGTGGCTTGAAACTTAAGTTCTATCCGCCATTGCGGAAGAAATTCAAACTTCTTCTTCCCAAGCCGTCTGCCACTGCGGAAATATCCTAGACTCTCATCCACTGCGCCAATAAGGAGGAAATAACATAGCCACTATTGCATCTCTCCTTTAGCCACCCCAGTCGCTTTAGCGGCTCGTCTTGGGATTTCTCAGCCGCCTAGAGGGGTTTTCATACTTAGAAAAGTTTTCAAATTTTTTTCTATGTTTGTTGTTGTGGCTAAAAAAATAGAGAGGTTGATTTCTAGCCTCTGATAACTTCTCTTCATGGCCCATAGAGGCCCAAAGATGCAACCAAGTAGCTCTAATACCAATCCGTCACATCCCCACCGTTCTATTGGAAAGAGGACGCAACTATAATGTTGACAATCCAAGAAACTAAGCCCCATGAATGTAAAATAAAATGCATTGGAAATAAAAATAGATAGATGCATAAATTACTATCAAACAACGAAATCATTTACATTTCATTCAACACATTAATATGTTCATCATTTTTATAAATTAAACACAAATGCGGGGATTTAAACACAAGAGATACTTATCTTTAACATAATCTTGTCCCACAACCAGCTACATCGCTACAACGTTCCACCCAACCACATCAATCACTCAGCAACAGTGCCACCCCCGAGCTAGGCATGATTGCATAAGGAATAAGGGGAAACTCGTAGGCTCACACGTAGCCAGGGAGACACAAAACTCAACCAAGCCAACATAGTTGGGTTTATTAGGCTAACAGGGAGATGGAAAGGTTGGTTGCTAAGATAGTGAGCTCAATCCAAGAGTTATGGACACCTGCACCAGAACTAGCCTGAATTCTAAGACATCCACAAAAACCCAACACAAGGAAGCATCCCCTTCTCTGCTATGCAGTCCCTCATGCCATGCCTTCCATTCCAATGCTATTCAGGGGGTACAGAGAAGAAATTCATCCCTCTAGCTCTATATGTGAGGATCCTACACACACTAGGTTTATCAAGTAGTCTCAGACCCCATTTCCACTCGCAATTCAATGCAGGCCAAAGCCAAAAGATGCACCACAACAAAATACGATTTTTGCGATGGATGAAAAGCAGTTCCGACAACAACAAAAAATTCCAAAATGGGTAAAAATGGGCCTTTCATAGCAATATGATTTCAAGAGACATTTTGGCCCTATTGTGTCCAAAACAAGCTCAATAACACCCAAAATCGGGTGTCTCCTCTCCCACACATTGGGCATTTCCAGAAAAACGATTTCCAACTTGGAAACGATGGAGAAAAATGCAGTAAAATGTGGGGAAAGAAACTCGGCCACTGATAATCACCAAAAATGATTTCTCAGCCTAAGCAAAGTAAGGTAACAACAAAAAACGTGAATGATTTCACACACAGGAAGTTTTGAATGCCTGAGAGAGCTCACGTGAAGGAAAAATGGTGGTGCCAACATCCAAACATGAAAGCATGGTAGAATGGCCTACGCTTTTGGTTTTTTTCTTTCTCAAGGAGTCAAAATGTGTTTCCCAAAAATTGATGGCTTCTCCAATTCGAATTTGGGCTGTCATACCTTGCCCATCCCATGCAATAACCAACTCAGCCAATTTCTGGCAGTAATAAATTATTGGGTGAGTAAGACAAGAAAGGTAGTTGACAATTTGGTGGGTTTTCCCTTTGACATATGGATTTTCCCCATTGGCCCCAAAGGTTTGAATATTTCACCCCCATATCCTTAGGAAATCATGCCCCTTCCCATTATTGTTTCATTGACATAGCTAGTTGTGGGTATTTTTAATTAAAATGCATATTTACATGATGTCCAATTTATAATGTGCCTGGCTAGCACAAAATACCATCAACATAGATTTTAATCGCCAAACATATAATGTTAAATCGATGGTGGGGATTTTTTCTATAGCTCCACACCATGATTAATTACAATATATACATCATATACATTTAATGCAAATGAGGTCAAAACTGGGGTGTTACATTACTTCTACGTTAGGTATGTCATGCAACTTTAACTCTTTTTGGAGGTATGTTTTAAGACCTCCTAAATAGGTTTCGAGTCTTTGCTTTTCAGACAACTCAAATACTTGTGTCAATAAGGATTCCCACTGATGTGTGAATTCCTCAATGCTTCCAACCTGTTGTAATCTGGTAAGTTTACTGAAAAATTCATCTTCTTTGATTCCTTGAAACCTATTAAAAAACTCATTTTTGAACTATTAGATTTTTAACATTTAAGCTATAAGATGTTAGGATCTTATTTGAGAGAATAGCAAGCACAAAAATCAATCACAAGAGACAATGAACACAAAGATTTTCCTCGGGAAAACCATAAAGGAGAAAACCCCGCAACTTTCTCAAAGATAGAATCAGCACCAAAAGTAAAACCCAAAGACAGTAAGATGATCTTCCGACAGTAGTAGTCTCTCTCTCTCTCTCTTGTCCCAGCTTCTTCTCTCTCTCAGTTATGCGCTACAACTGAGTGTGAGTGAATGTGTGTTAAATAGAGTGGCTCCCTCTCTATTTATACTCGGTTCCCGACTTGACAATAACTCACTAGGGTCGACTTCTCTAGGAGAGTCTAATAACACTAGGGCCCCACAACTGCGGGGACTTTAACCCTTGATCAATAAGGAGGGTTATACTCTATGACTTTACATGAATTATTATTGAATCTCCCGATCACAACATCATGGCATGACATGAATCAATTACATTATAGATACTTCCCGGAATAAACATCGGGGTACAATACATAAGATATACAATTGAATACATTCCGAAGTTACAAATACATAAAAACTCCCTCTTAACTAGGAAGGTATTCTCTCAACACAATTTATCAACACAAGTCTTCTTCTCTGTATAATATGGATCATCATCAAGTCATCTTCATATTTAAGTCATATTCATTGTCAAGTCATCTTAATCAAGTCTGGATCATCACTTCATCTGAAGAATTACTGGATCAACATCAAGTCTGGATCATAACTTGATCTGGATCATCACCGGATCATCATCAAGTTTGGATCATCACTTGATCTAGATCGTCACTGGATCATCATCAAGTCTGGATCATCACTCGATCTGGATCATCACTGCTAGATCATTATTGGTGCTATCTCATTTCTACTCATCACAAGAAGTTCTACAGAGCCAACCCTTTTTCATGCTGGTTGTAGGCCTAGCCTTCATGTAGGTCGTCATCGTCTTCAACACTTATATCTGACCATGGAATGAACCATGTCAAAAAGGACAACCTAGCACTTACATCTAACCATGGGAGGAACACATCCAAGAACCATGTGAGAAAGGCATGCCCAGCACTCACATCTGACCATGGGAGGAACACATCCAAAACCCATGTCAGAAAGGCCCAGCACTCACATCCAAACTCATCTTGTCAGAAAGGATCTACACTTACATCTAACCTCATTGTGTCAGAAAGGCTCTGCACTTACACCCTACCTCATCATGTTAGAAAGGCTCTGCACTTACATCCGACCTCATCATGTCAAAAAGGTGCTACACTTACATTCGACCTCATCATGTCAAAAAGGATCTGCACTTACATCCGACCTCATCATGTCAAAAAGGCTCTGCACTTACATCTGACCTCATCATGTCAAAAAGGCATTGCACTTACATCCAATCATGTGGAAACACATCCCTCAATCACATCAGAATGGCTCTGCATTGATCTTGTGAGAACACATCCCACAATCACATCAGAATATCTCTTCACTGATCATGTGGCAACACAACCCACAATCACATCAGAGCATCTATGCACTTATATCTGATCATGTGGGAACATATCCCTCAATCACATCAGAATGGCTCTACACTGATCATGTGGGAACACATCCCACAATCACATCAGAATATATTTGCATTGATCATGTGGTAACACAACCCACAATCACATCAGAGCATCTCTACACTTACATCTGACCATGTGAAGCTCAGCCTTCCACCATGTCATAAAGGCCAATGGACACATCAATTCCTTTTGGAGGGAACCTCAATCTGGAGAACACCAGGTTTCTCCCTGAAGTATTCAAACTTTACTCTAGCTAATGGTTTGGTCAGTACATCAGCTATTTGCTCATCTGTCGCAACATACTAGATCTTTACTGCTCCTCTCTGCACAATATCCCTGATATAGTGATACTTGATCTCAATATCCTTTGACTTTTCATGGAACATTGGGTTGTTCGACAGCTTCACACAGCTCTGGTTGTTGCAATATATACAAGTAGCATCCATCTAGAGATCAAATAAATCATATAGTAGCTTTCTCAGCCACACTACCTCACAACTTAGCCGAACAAGCTACAACATACTCTTATTTGGTTGTATTCAATGCCACACAGGATTGCTTCCTGCTAAACCAAGAGATCACACCTGATCCCATACTAAAGCAACACCTTGAAGTGCTCTTTCTATCAATGGAACTACCTACCCAATCCAAATCCACATAACCTTCCAGGTTAATCTTCTAATTCGCCTCATACTTGAGCCCATAATCAACGGTACCCTTTAGGTACCTCAAAATATGCTTTGCAACAATCAAGTGAACATGTCTTGGATCCTTTAGGAACTAGCTCAATGTATTCACAGCAAAGCAAATATCTAGTCTCATATTCGTCAGGTACATCAAGGACCCAATCATCTGACAATACATCGTAGCATCAACTACTTCTGATGAAGTATCACTCAATAGCTTCATGTTCGATGCCATAGGTGTGGTCATGGATTTGCAGTCCATCATCCCAAACCTCTTAAGGATCTCTACTGCATACTTCCCTTGTCCTAGGGAAATTCCATCTGCATTCTACCACACCTCCATGCCTAGAAAATAGTGCATCATACCCAAGTCCTTCATTTCGAACTTGGCAGTAAGCTTCCTCTTTATGTCAGCAATCAACCCATCCTCACCTGTTACAAATAGATCATCTACATACAGTAGGAGTATCATTGGGTTCCCTTCTTCAACCTTGTAGTAAAGTTTGGAATCCACTTTACTCTTGGTAAATCCCAAACTAGACAGGAAGCTGTCAATTCTTCTATACCATGTACTGGATGCCTGTTTCAAACTATATAGAGATTTCTTTAACTTACACACATGAGTCTCTCTATCATGTGTCTAAAAACCAAGTGGCTACTCCACATATACTTCCTCTTCTACTACACCATTAAAGAAAGCTATCTTGACATCCATCTGGTGTACTTTCCACTTCATTACTGTAGCTAAACCAAGTACTGATATGATGGAAGTATATCTAGCTATAGGAGCAAAAGTTTCTTCATAATCTATTCCTTCTTTCTGAGAGAAACCATGAGCCACAAATCTTTCTTTATATTTATCTATGCTACCATTTGCAGCATACTTGATCTTATAGATCCATTTGGAAGTCACAATAGACTTCCCCTATGGTCTTGGGACAACATCCCAAACACCATTCTTCATGATCGATTGATACTCTTTGATCATAGCATCCTTCCATTCTTTCTTTTCTACCGCTTCTTCATAGTTGGAAGGTTATTTATCAATGAAGTCACATAATAGCGCTACATAACCGGAACAAGACCTAGTTCTTTTCCTTTCTCTGTGTATCTCTTCTATAGCCCCATATCTTTCAGCACCTTTGATAGCTTCTCGTACCCAAGAAGGTTTCCTCTTGCAAGAATTCTTCTCCTGAGGTGGATCTATAGGTTCTTGAGGTTCTTCTATTTCTAGATATTCTTCTAGAATTGCTTCATTCATGGTTGTGTCATGAATTATGGGTAGTTTTGTTTCTGCAAGTTCTTCAACAGGTCTCTTTCTGGATTTGTTGTAAGTTGAGTCTTCGTCAAATGTTACGTCCCTGCTGATGTCGATCTTCTTAAATCTTAGGAAGTATATTCTGTAACCCTTCGAGCTTTCAAAGTATCCCACAAATATACCCTTCCTTCTTGAAGGATCTAACTTTGTCCTCTCTTTTTTTGGAATGTGTATGTACACTGGACAGCCAAATATTCTGAGATGACTGACTTCTGGTTTCTTGCCAAAAAATACTTCTTCAGGTGTCTTGTTCTCAAGTACTCTATGTGGAGTACAGTTCTGTACATACACATTTGTTCTAGCCGCTTCTGCCCATAGATGCATGGGAAGATCTTGATCATGAAGCATTTCCCTTGCAGCTTCCATGATTGTTCTATTGTTTCTTTATACAACCCCAATCTGTTGTGGATTATATGGAGTGGTCAACTCCCTCTTAATTCCTAAATCTTTGCATAATTCCTTGAATTCATTTAATGTGAATTCTCCGCCATTGTCTAATCGAAAAATCTTGATATTCTTCTTTGTGTGGTTTTTGATCAAGGCTTTGAATTCCTTGAACTTGCTGAATACTTCATCTTTGTTCTTCATGAAGTATATCTATGTCTTCCTAGAAAAATAATCAATGAAAGAAACGTAGTATACATACCCACTTAATGAACTAGATGACATTGGACTGCATACATTGGAGTGAATGATTTCCAAGATTCCTTTAGCCTTGCTTTTGCGACTTGGAAATGTCTTCTTTGTGTTCTTTCCTTTCGCACATCCCTTGCATACTCCTTCATGTTTTGCTTGTATTTCTGGAAGACCTTCAATAGCTTTGCTTGCAATTGGTAGTGCCCTATAGTGTACATGTGCAAGACTTCTATGTCAAAGTTCATTTGGTTCTACTAATTCATGAACCAAAGCTTGTTCTGGTTGGGCCTTTAATCTGTATAGTCCTCCCTCTTATTCTCCAATTACTACTGCATCGTCAATAGTCTTTCCTTTTGGCCACATGATGACTTGGCCATCTATAAATGAAACTCTTATGCATTTTGCATCTAATGTAGAGATAGAGAGAAGTTTCTTCTTTGTTCATGGTACAAATAGGAAATCCTTCATTTTCATAGACTTTCCAGAGTCTAATTTGTACGAGGATTCACCACTACCTTTTATTGGATATTGGTAGTCATCCCCAAGTTTCACCTTGTGGGGTGATTCATGTTCTGATAGTTTCACAAATGATTCTTTGAATCCCGTCATGTGTTTGGAATCCCCACTGTCTATAAGCCAATCATTGCTTCCATGTGTGATGTTTCCCATGAGAGTGGGAATCAAAACATATTCTTCGTCACTTGAAGAATCATCACTTTCTTGTTTGATTCTCTTCTTGGAGGGATTGTCATCTTCTGCTGCATGAGCATGGTGCCTTTTCTTGTTTCCCTTCCTCTTGTGAGATCTATCTTTGTTTCTAGGACAATCTCTTGCAAGCTGTCCTCTTTCATCACATGTAAAGCAAATGTACTTAGACAAATCTTTGTTAGACTTTATAGTTTTTTTCATTAGGAGAGAGTGCTTACCTTTGTGATGGTATGTTCTGCTTTTCTTAGATTGTACTGTGAGAGCTTGATATTCACTTCCCATATTTTCTTCTCGAGCTGATATTCGAGCTTCTTCTTGTGAGAATTCCTCCCACAGACTGCTAAAATTGACTACCTTATTTCTGGCACAGATCCCTTGAATGAAAGAGTCCCATTCCTTAGGGAGACCATTCAAGGTGGTCATCACAATTTCTGCATTCTCTACTTCTTCATCTACCGCTTCCAGTTGTTCCTTGATCTAAGAGACCCTTGTAAAGTAAGATTGGAGGGTCTCTGCATTTTGGATCTTTACATTCTTCAATTGGTTTCTCATAGTCATCTTTCAATTTATGTTCTTCCCTTCAAATAACTTGGTCAGGGCATCAAACATCTCTTTAGGTGTCTTTAGAGAGGACACCTATGGTATGAGGTGATCCTTAATTGAATCAGCAATAATACTCTTAGCCATGACCAATTTCTTCTTGTGTAAGGCCTTAGCCTCATCTCCCTCTGGAACTGGAACCTCTTCATTGATGTAAGAGTCCAACTCATTTTCTTCTAGGACCAGGGAGATCCTATACTTCCAAGCTCGGAAGTTATCATATACCTAAATATTTTCATCAAGCTTGGTATGATGAGACATATTTAACAGAGAACCTCAAATGGAAATGCAAAAGATTTAGATCTTACCAGGTTAAGATGTCGAAACTGGATCTGGAGCTGAATTTTTGCAGAGCTGATTTTCTGGTTCAGGATCAGAATAGGGTTTTACTTTCCTGTAGTTCTACCCAACCAAAAAATTTGATCTTGATATCTAAACTTTGATTTTGGGGAGGAGATCAATCCAGGCCTGGGCTCACCAAAACATTACACTTCTGTGGAAATCCCTAATTTTTGGCAGTAGTGTCAGGTCAAAAAATGAAAAATGCTCAGAATCAGATTCTACTTCAACAAAAAGATGCACCCTAGAGAGGAGAGTCATCCCAACCTTCTTTTGCTGAAAATCTATGGAGAGAGATCCAAAAAGTAGGAAGCCCTAGCTTTAGCAACTGCATAGTGTCTTCTTCTCATGTTAGCTCTGATACCATGTCAGATTTTTAACATTTAAGCTATATGATCTTAGGATCTTATCTGAGAGAATAACAAGAAAAACAATCAATCACAACAGACAATGAACACAAAGATTTTCCTTGGGGAAACCATAAAGGAGAAAACCCCGCAACTTCCTTAGAGATATAATCAACACCAAAAGTAAAACCCAAAGATAGTAAGATGATCTCCCGACAACAGTAGTCTCTCTCTCTCAGTTATGCACTACAACTGAGTGTGAGTGAATGTGTATGAATGTGTGTTAAATAGAGAGGCTCCCTCTCTATTTATACTAATTCCCGACTTGACAATAACTCACTAGGGCCGACTTATCTAGGAGATTCTAATAACCCTAGGGCCCCACAACTGTGGGGACTTTAACCCTTCATCAATAAGGAGGGTTATACTCTATGACTTTACATGACTTATTATTGAATCTCCCGATCGGAACATCAGGTCATGACATGACTCAATTACATTACAGATACTTCCCGGAATAAACATCGGGGTACAATACATAAGATATACAAGTGAATACATTCCAAAGTTACAAATACATCAACATGAACAAGTTCCAAGTGTAGGTAAAATTATCTCTCCTCCACCATAAGTACCAATTATAGGCATACCCTTCCATATGCATTGATGCATATTTCACCTTCTCCTTGTCAGATTGAATATTATAATGTCGAAGTATTCTCCTGCTTTGTTTAGCCAAGCAACGCATTGGTCTTCACTCCCACTGTATTTCAACAACTCTGTTTTTTCCTTGGATGGGTACATTTTTTAAGGACGATATTGATTTCCTTTTGCTTTATGGTTTGATGGTGGCTTGGAACTACTGGACGATGCAAGTGACATATTTGAACTGCCTTTTGTTGTTGGCAGTTTTTAAGCTTTTTATTCCCTACTATCTTACTGATAGATTCTATTTTGTTGTTTAATCATGCCTCCATATCTAGGAGTATTTTTGTTTCTTTCTCTTATTTAAGTGTCGCATTGTTAATATTTATTTCTTTTGCAATTCTTCTTAATTCTTTGCGAGTGTTTCCTGGGTGGAAACATGAAATGAGGAATCTAACATGTCTAGATTGCTGACTTGTTTCGGACTAGGTATGAGCCTTTATAACATCTCGATTAATGTATTATGGTTCTATGTCATGGTTCTCATGTTCTATGTTAAGGTGTTTATGTTTTGATTCATGGTACTCATTTTCTCATACAGGTCTTTTTGTTTTTCGTTCAGGATGTCAAATTTTTCATCTAGCCTTCTTTCTAGTACCGTAACAAGCTCATCTTTGAGTACTTTATTGTTATTTTGCGTCTCTTCCTTCAAGACTTTTTGGTTAGCAACAAGGGACTTGATGTCCTCCATTTTTTCAATTTTCTCTTTCAGTTCCACCATGGTCTTGGACCTTGTATGCGAAGGTGTCACATTTCAACGCTATTTTGGCTTTTGAGGTGAAATTTGAATAATAATATATTAATTAATTAATTAATTATTATTATCATTATTATTATTATTCATAAACTATATAATATTTTGTATATAGTTTTTTTTAAACAAATATTATAATATTATTTATATTATAATAAATATCATATTTGATTTTATTTAAATATATTATTATAAATACATTAAATTACCATATATTTGAAATAATATATTATATTATTATATTATATTATGTTTAAAATAAATATTGTATTGTAATATTTATTTTTATTTTTTGCTTTTGCAGGTCATAGGTTGGATGATGCACAGACTGGTAGGGCGATGAGGGTGGAAGGTGGCTGAGCTGGGAAAAGAAGGGAAGGTGCAAGGATGTGCAAGTAGGTGGTGGTGGATGGTGACGGTGGAGGGCCGGAAGGATGGACGTGGCCGAGCACGGAGATGGAAAGCTTGGGTATGGATCACTGAGGAGGAGGTCATGATCTGCGGGAGTGTTGCACATGGGGTGAACGGAAGAGAAGTACGGAGCTGATGGGGATTGCAGCAGAGTGAGAACGCAGCAGGAAACAAAGGATGGAGTGAGCATGCAGCAAGAAACAATGGTGGCGGTGCTCAGCTATATGGTGGCGCACATTTGGTAACGAGTACCAGGGGCAATGTGCAGGTGCGAATGGGAGAGAGTTGGGGCGAGGTGGAAGTCGGATGGAAGAAGTGAAGTAGAGCACAAGTAAGGGAGTGTGGAGAAGGGCATTGAGTGGAGCTGGGGTCTTCAGGGAGAAATCAGGTGCAAGGGAGTTGAGGACAGGCGGAAAGGAATGGCGCGAGGGGGGAGCGTAGGTGTATGGAGAGGGAGGGGATAATGGAGTGTTGGCTGATGAAGAAGGGATAATTGAGGATGAGCACATGGAGGGGAGGTTGGCACATGAATGGAGATGGAGATGGCGGAGGGAGGATGAGCAGCGAAGGGATGGAAGAGAATATGGGTGTGGAGGCCAGGAAAGGATTGGATCGAGGAGTAAGCAGCAGAAAAAATCAGGAATTGATGAGTCGATTCTGAGCTCAAAGTAGGAATTAATGAGCTGAGTCTGAGCTCAGAGTGTAGGAGCAAATCTGCTCTGATACCAAATGGAGCAATCGTATCCGGTTGGACTCTCAATAATCGAATCTGACTATCATGTTTAATAGTAAAATAGGAATAATATATTAGATCACGATAACAATTACAAATGAAGCTCTCCTTTATAGGCTTTGAGCATGTAGAATGAAGGGTTACACCCTTTCATATAATAATTAGTTAATCTAATTAATATTTTATTTTATATTTGTTACAATGTGCCATGTTTACTATTATACCATGGAGGAGGTGAGATAATAATAAAAAAATCATAGATATAAACAACTACGCACCTACCTTCATTGGTGATATACTTATCTAGATATACTACAACCGAGTCCCAAGGACAAGACAAAGATTCCAATGCAGTTCCATGTCCTATCGGTTGGACAACTTATCCTGCTGCTAAGAAATCTTCTTTTGCACTCGGCACAAGGACTTTCCTACCAAACCAACTCTTTCATGTTCTAGGCATACTTGTTACTTATTTTATGATTTGCTCAGACACTTCAATTCTCATCCCCCCAGCTTCTAAATAATCTTCCATCAAATTTTGTGCAAATTGTAATCCAACCTCCTCATCAAACCTAGTCAATATTTCAAAATACAAAATCCAGTCGAATTCCTCAAAAATTACAAAAGCTTCCACATCCCGGTGCAATGGATCCATCGACTCTGGTTCATGGAGTATTGCGAACCCTCCCCCATGATGTTTTTAGGGATCTGAATTACACAAGCAACCAGTAAAACTTTCAAATTTGGATATCGGAGTTGCAACATGCAAGAGAACAATGTACAGTGTGGAAAATCATTGGGTATTTTTACAAGGCGTCGTAAAGTAAGGTGTTGTAAGGGAAAAAGTAGAAGCTCGCTTCGGATGAAATAGAGAGACTGGTAGAGTTTCAACAAAGGAAATGACAGGATTTCAGCAAAAAGTGGAGATCTTAGCGGATTTTTGACAAAGGATATGGTGGATTTTCGACAATGAATATGGAATAGTTTCGACAAAGGATTTGGAGGGATTTTGATAAGGAATATGGCAGATTTTTGGCAAATATATGGTGCAAATTCGATAAGGATTATGGTGGAGTCTCGGTAAGAAAGAATATAACTTAGCGAAGTTTCGGCAAAGGACATGGTGGAGTTTCAATAAGGAATATGGCATAGTTTCGGCAAAGATATGGCGCAGTTTCAGCAAGGATTATGGCGGAGTTTCAACAAGGAAGTAGATAACTTAGCAGAGTTTCGACAAAGTATATGGCGGAGTTTCTACAAGTAATATGGCATATTTTTGACAAAGATATGGTGTAGCTTCGAAAATGATTATGGTGGAGTTTCGACAGTGAAGCAAATAACTTAGTGGAGTTTCAGAAAAGGATATAGCAGTGTTACGACAAGGAATATGGAAGAGTTTTGGAAAATATATGGCGCAACTTCAGCAAGGATTATGGTGGAGTTTCGGCAAGGAAGAATAGAACTTAGCGGAGTTTCGACAAGGAAGCAAATAACTTAGCTGAGTTTCAGCAAAGAATATGGTGGAGTTTCGACAAGGAAAATGGCATAGTTTCAGCACAGGTATAGCTCAGATTCAATAAGGATTGTGGTGGAGTTTTGGTAAGGACACAGAGAACTTAGCGAAGTTTCAGCAAGAAAGTAGAGAACTTAGCTAAGTTTCGGCAAGGTTATGGCAAAGTTTTGGCAAGGAATATGGCAGAGTTTCAGAAAACATATGGCCGAACTTTGGCAAGGATTATGGCGTAGTTTCACCAAGGAAGCAAAGAACTTAGTGGAGTTTTGGAAAAGGATATGGTAGAGTTTTGGAAAGGATTGTGGTAGAGTGTCGACAAAGAAATTTCACAACATCATCAAGGATTATGGCATATTTTTGACAAGGAAGCAAATAACTTAGCGGTGTTTCAGAAAAAGATATGATGCACTGTTGACAAGGAATATGGTAGAGTTTCAGTAAAGATATGGCGTAAATTTGACAATGATTATGGTGGAGTTTTGACAAGGAGGAAAATAACTTAGCAGAGTTTCGACAAGGAGGAAAATAACTTAGCAGAGTTTTGACAAGGAATATAGAAGAGTTTCAGAAAAGATATGGCGCAACATCAATAAGTATTATGGCGGGGTTTCGGGAAGGAAGCATAGAACTTAACGGTGTTTTAGCAAAGGATATGGTGGAGTTTTGGCAATGAATATGGCAGAGCTTCCACAACGATATGGCGCAACTTCGATAATGATTGTGGTAGAGTTTCAATAAGGAAGAAAATAACTTAGCAGAGTTTCGGCAAAGGAATTGGCGGAGTTTCGACAAGGAATATGGCATAGTTTGGACAAAGATATGGCACAGCGTCAATAAGGATTATGGTGGGGTTTCAGCAAGGAAGCAGAGCAATGCGTGAACAGGAAATATTTGGGGAAATGGTAAAATTCACAGTGAGTATGTTCAAAGAAGAAATTGAGAGAAACCTTGGTCACATGCAAGAAGTTAGTCTCCTTTTCGAGCCAACTTTTTAGCGCTAGTAGGGAACCAAAGAAGGAGAAACCAATAAATCCAATGATGAAGAAGCATAACCTATTATGAGAGACTAGAAATCCTACTCTCTCCCTTTTCTCTAACCTCCTGTGTTGTCACTTATCAGAATGCATTTATTTCTTTATATTTTACAGTTTGTTAGGTCACCATTATACAAAGGACGGGCATCCAAAAACCATGGCTATATTTTCTATTTGGCTCATGCTTTGTATATCCTCTTTTTGGACACACATTTACAGTATGACTCCATGTTTTGATTAGACCCACCTATACTATGGATACATAACAAAGTTTCATATTTAGTGGTAATAGAAAACCTCCTTCTTACTAAAAAAAAATTGGGTAAATAACATAGTGACAATTGTGTGTAACTAATAATATGCCCATTTTTTTTGGTAAGTAAGAGATATTATTCACATAGAAAAGAGCATATTACATCCTGATGCATAGGCTACTTCCTATTGATAACGTCTATTCCCAACTTACTAGCAAAAAATTAACTTGACAGTATGATTTGGAACAGACTTGCAACATGACGTACTTTCGACAAAACTTGGTACAAACACTACTCCATTCTAATCTAACCATACAGTAAAATTCAAAAAACTTGGTGCTGAAATAACTCCATTCTTAACAAACCATATGGTAAACTTCAAAAATACCATGAGACCTATTACTAATCAGACCTATACTACGCATTACATCAATAGACATCCCTTGGGAATCTAGATACAACACACAGAGAATTTACAACATAATATAAGGGTCATCAAAGATGGGTCCATGGAGATTACTACCTGCAGGATTCTGTTGGGCCATTAGGGTGGGGCAGTTGGAGGGATCTACACACTAAGACCTTGTAAGATAGCATCCATGTTTTGGTTCAACATCTTCGACTCATCCTTCATATCTTCCCACCATTTCCTAGGTTGATCCTCGTCCTCTCCTAGCACCTACTTATCCCACATCGTGTGCCCCATAATTAATTTCATTACTCAGAACATCACCACGGTTCGTTGGTACAGGTTGAGTCTTCCTGCATTGTTTCTCGAGTCCAAGATCCAATATTCAACTTTGCAGCATTCCTTGTGCAGGGTGTCCCTTTCCAATTCTTCCCATAACTTCTACTCCTCCTCGTTGATGCTCTATTGGATGCCACTGGGAATACCAAGATCAAACATTCAAGCTTCCAAAATGGATTTCGACTGATATAGATTCACCTGACTGTTTTCCTCCTCAAGCCCCAGTGCCCACTTCCTCTTTCCTCTTCTTTCTCGACCCATACCATCCTCTATGTTACTTCGTTGGCTGACATCCATTTTCCAAATCACCAACATTCCTTTGTTGTACTACAAATACTGCTAAGAATATAAACCAACGGGTTTTCTTGTTGTGTCTTTTTCTTCCATCATGCTCACCTATAATTCAAAACAACTTTGCATTCTGGAACATGATTTGATCTGTTCTTTCCATGATGTTGAGTGCATACTCTGTAGTCCTGAGAGGATATATCACATGTATTCACCCAGATCCTCCATTTCCTTTAATCATCTCTGCTCATTTCCCACTTGATTGAAAATATTGTGCAATGATCATGAAACTATGTGGATTTAAGCCAACCTACCTTTTGCTTAATGTCACCGTCTGTTGGATGAAAAAAACACCCTTTACATGGAAGCAGTGACCAAATTTGAAGGGTGGGTCTTAATTTCAATTGAAAGGGCATTCATTCTTGGAGAAGGGAAATAAAAATAATTGTAGTTCAATTAACAATTATAAATTAACTAAACCCTTTCTCCCTAAAACTGCTAAAAAGAAATATTACCCTTCAAAATATTTATAATTATAAACAATTGAGCACCCCCTAATATCTAAATGAAAAAATGAAATCTTTTCAATAAAGCATAATTTGAACCAATTAATTTTCCATATATGTAACATTAATTTTATAGTTCAAACTAATTAAACTATACAATAATCATATTGGGGCATCCATGTGATATTATGCATAGTGAAGATGTTGTAACTAGAGATAGTCTTAAAAAAACTAGAACCATGAGAGAATTGTTCATTGTTAACAATGTACAAAAGGAAACCACTAAGTAAAACGAGGCTATAATAAACCTATAACAACCAAAAAATACATATAAAACCAACCAAAAATTTAATTCAAATGGAAGATAGGAAAGCCACCCAAGCCCGAGAGATGTAAGAATTGTAAAAATGTTCAGATTCCCCAACCCAAGTTCAAGCCACCATTTTCATGATTGTTTAATACCCAACCCAATTTATCTTTCTGTTGCAAATAAAGTCATTTCTCATAAACAAATATGACTTAAACACATGAATAATTTTTACAACTTTTAATGAGCAGTAATAAAAACACAGTCACACATAAAAAAATCAGACTCATAAATTTTTGGTCAAATGACCTAGGCAAAACCCCAACCTCTAGGGAAAACTTATTCTTGAGAGAGAGAATTTTATTGTCTTTAATAAAATTAAAGTACAACAAAAACCGAAGATAAAATTATCTCCACCATAATGCTTAGAAATTTGACTGAATTCAGAAATTTTACAATCAAAAATTTATGCCAGCCAGCTGCCTTAAAAACCATACCAAACTGACTATATGAACTGTCTCGATTTTCATGCCCATTGTTGTATCGTACAGACTATCTCGATTTTTGTTCCCACTACTGTATCGTATAGAATGTATGGACTGACTTGATTTTTGTGCTCCATATTGTACAAACTGCCTCGAAATTTGTGCCCAAAATTATACGGACCGCCTCGAAATGCATGCCCAGAGCTGTCTCGAAATTCATGCCACTATTGTACAAAAAAACAATTAATGTTGATGTATGAACCTCGATTTTTTGTGCCCATAATTTTCCTCGGGATGTGTACTATACGAAAATGTAATTAATGTTGTTGTATGGTCTCGGGAATCATACCCACTGCTACTCTCTCTTCCTGTGATTGTTCTCCTTCTCAGCTATCTAACTCTCATGGGAAAAAAATAAGAGACTGTAATGCATTCCCTTGCCTTTTTGATGTCTAAATGAGGAAGCTAAATAGTGATCTAATCTAAGGGCCAAAAATGAATTAAATGGATGGATGAGATTAAATGCACTTTTTATATCTCTCTAAAATTAATTTCACTCACCTCAGTTAAATTTATCAAAAAGTTACTTGATTCTCTAAAGTGAAAATTAAAACTCATCTCAAGTTACTAATTGCAATAGTCACTTTAATTATCCCATTTTTGTTACTTAGGAAAAACATCACTAGGGGAACACTTTCCTAGGTATAAAAATCAACACTCCTTACCCAAGAAGGTGTTTTGCACCACACCCAACTTGCCTCTGAAATGAATGAACTTGCCTCTTCCAAGAGACTTCGTTCAGATATCTGCAACCTACTCATTGGTGGAAATGTACTACAACTCCACATCTCCTCTCTGAACATAATCACAGATGAAATGGTACCTAATCTCAATATGCTTTGACCTGTCGTAAAATACATATTCTCAAAGAGTTGGATGCAACTCTGATTGTCATAGTAAATCACCATAGGCCTCAGTTCTTGATCAAATAAAACCACCAACAACTTGTGAAGCCACAATGCCTCGCAACTAACCTGAATGGATGCCAAATACTCAACCTCTGCAAAACTCAAAGCAACAAACTTTTTCTATCGACTGAACCATGACACTAGTGCTGAACCCAAACTGAAACAACACCCGGAACTGCTCTTTCGGTCTGCCAAAATGCATTCCCCATTTGAATCCATGAAGCAAATCAAACTAACCCCATATGATCTCCTATATTCCAGACCATAATCCACTATACCTACAAGGTATCTCAATACATGTTTTGCGGAAACCTAGTGCACTCTCCTAGGCTCCACCATAAACTGATTAAGAGTGTTTACCACAAAACACAAATCTAACCTAGAGTTGACCAGATACATAAATGAACCCATAAGCTGACATTATCAGGTAGGATCCACCAACTCTCCCTCAAAAGCATGAAGCTTCTTCCAGTTGGTGACCATAGGTGTAGACATTGGCATGCAATATTCCATCTGAAATATCCTCAGAATATCTATTGCATACATTCCCTGCCTGAGGAAAATATGTCTAGGCTCCTGCCAAACCTCCAATCCTAAAAAATAATGCATCAACCCAATGTCAGTTATCTCATACTTTGAAGCAGATCTCTCGTGCAAACTACAATAGGTCTCTCCTCACATGTGATAAACAAATCATCCACATATAATAGAAGAATGAGTGGATCATCTCCAACCATAATGAAGTAGAGATTCATATCAACCTCACTCTTTTGAAAACCCATCGATAGTAAGTAAGAGCCTATCATGGAATACCAAGATCAAGGAACTTGCTTCAGCACATACCAGGCTTTCTTCATCCTGCAAACATGAAACTCTCTCCCATGAATCTGAAATCCCTATGGTTGGTCCACATAAACCTCATCCTATATGATTCCATTGAGAAATGAAATCTTCACATCCATCTGATGGATCTTCCAACCCATTTCCACAAGAATGGAAATCAATGATCTGATAAAAGTGTAACAAGCAACTGGTGCAAAGGTCTCATCATAATCAACTCCCTCTACCTAAGAAAACCCACATGTTACAAAATAAGATTTTTATTTCACCATTTCCATCTACAGCCTGCTTTACCTTGTAAATCCATCAAGAAGTCACCACTAACTTCCCCTCAAGTCTTGGAACAATCTCCTAAACATCGTTCTTCATGATGGAATGGTATTATTCCATCATGGAATCTCTCCAAACACGATGGTGAGAGGCCTCCTCAAAAGTAGTTGGCTCTGAATCACAAATACTGGCAACCAAGGCCATACCCAACCTATCTGGCATCACTATAGTCCTCACTGGTTCCTTGGGCGCTCCAAAATCCTTAGCTTCCTTCAAGGTCTCACGAAGCCATTTAGGATTCCTCTTCCCTGAAGGTTGCTCCCAAACTAGTTTGTCATCGTATGAAGAACTCCCAGAAGTAGAAAGCCTATAAACTTGTGTACCATGAGCTGGTGAACCAATAACTAGTGAAATATGTGATTTGATAGCTATGTATGGTGAACCTATGACCTGAGAACCAAAACATGTCCCCAAAGGACCTATTGTTTGAATCAATGAACCTGAAGATTAAGTTCCTATAACCTGTGGCCCAGTAACCCCAGAAACCTGTGAACCTAAAATATGTACTAAAGATACCTGTGAAGTTTCCTGAGGTGAGAGAACCTGTTGCTCCTCCTGCACCAACTCTCTGGACTTCCTAAAGGACCACTCATCCTCAAATCTCACTTCCTGCCTCACAACAGCCTTCCTCAGGGCATGAATATAAATGCAAAAGGCCTTCAAAGTCTCATCATACCCCACAAATATGCCTCTCTTTATTGTGGGATCAATCTTTGTACTCTTCTCAGAAGGGACATGTGAAAAAGTCAAGAAACTAAATATATGAAAATGACTCACCTCAGGCTTATTTCCTCTGAACATCTCCTCAGTATTATTTCTCCCCAAGGCATGATGGGAACTCCTGTTCTAAATGTATATAGTTGTATTACATGCCTCTGCTTAAAGAAATAAAAGAAGTGACTAATCATATAACATGGCTTTCATTTCTCCAACAATAGATCGGTTATTCCTTTTTGTCACTCCATTCTTCTTAGAAGTGTATGGTACTTTCAACTGTCTTCATATGCCCTCTTGTCGGAAATCATTCATCGAAATACTTGGAGGTATACTCACTCCCGTTATCTGATCTGAGTGCCTAAATCCTCCTCTCATTCTGGTTCTCCACAAGAGCTTTTAACTCTTGGGACCTATGCAAGACCTCCTCAGATTTCTTGCTCCTCAGAAAGTAGATCCAGGTCTTCCTGGAATGACCATTGATGAATGTCACATAATACTCAAAACCTATAAAAGAAACATATGACATAAGGCCACACAAATCGGAATGTATCAAATCAATTACTCCTGTTTACCTGCTATCACTGCTCGGAAAATAGTCTAGGTGTACTTTCCCAAAGCACGCCCTATGCTTACATCATTGTGCTCAATGATGAACTCGGGAAATATTGTAACCATGTCCCTTAACATCCTCAAAGCTGGATGATGCAGATGAGCCATCCTCCTATGCCATAGCTCATAATTCCCACTATTGTTGCTATGTGTCAAAGCATGTTGGGGATAAAATAAGAGCTTGTACAACTTCCCACATCTGACTCCAATGGTGTAAGAGGAATATGGTCCTACAGTCTTGGGGAAGACTCACACATTTCAATCTAGGAAAGGCACCCTAAGTCCTCTCTCCTCGATCATGGAAACTGATATCAAGTTCTTCTTCATATCAGGTACAAACAACACATCCCTCAAGGTCATGGGACTCATGGACTCCCTCTAAAATGTGATGGTCCCACGCCCTGTTGATCTAACAACTATGTCATCCCCCAATGCTACCTCCAAATCTATACCTTACTGTGAAATCTTGGAGAACATCTCTCGAGCACCTGTCATGTGGTTCAAAGCTCCACTTTCAATATACCACGTGATGGTGGTGGATGCACTAAAAGAATGGCCATTCAACAAAGAATACTCCCTCTCTACCTCAATGTCTATACTTGTGATGATGGATACTCTCTCTCACAACATGTCCAACATAGAAAGAAACCTCTCTCTCAAATCTAGTCATAAACTCATCAACCTCTGGTGAATTTTTTTCCTGCTACTGCTTCTTCTTCTTCTTCTATGGCCATTTTCCAACATATTGCCCAATATTCTGACAAGAAAAGCACTTTACAGTGCTCAAGTCCTTCTTCTATCCACACTGCTGCTTATCCCCACCCTTCTTTGGGCCCTTCTTGAACTTCTTCTTTCCCTTGGCAGTTAAAGCCACATTCTCCTCATTCTCCCTACTAGTATAAAATATCCCCTGCACAAGACCTCTTGGAGTCTCCTGCTGAACAAATTCATCCCAAATTCTATCCCAAGAAGGAAAGTTATCCTTGACTATTATATCCTTCACAAAAACATCCCAAGGCATTGCAACCCCATTCAATGTTGTTTGCACTAGCTCAGAGCCAGAAACAACCTCCCCCACTGCTGCAAGCTCATCTCTCACCTGAGATATCCTAGTAAGGTAGGAAATAACTCCCTCAGCCTTGGTCGTCTTGAGACTCTTCCATTTCTCCCTCAACACCATTTTTTTGTTTTCATTTGACCTTTGAAGCAAGCTAGTCAAATCATCCAACATATGATATGCATGAATTTCACTGGAGATGTGTGGGACAATATGATCTTTAACTGCATCTAGAATAATCCTTCTAGCTTTTATGTCCTTCTTGTTGAATTCTATAAGTGTTTGTGCATCGGTGGAAGCAAGAACTATGACAAGGTTTGCTTGTGTACTATGAACCACTTCATCCCAAAGTTCATTTTCCTCCAATATAAGCACCAATCTAGCTTTCCATGGGACAAAATTCCTAACCCTATCTAGCCTATCCTCCAACCTAATTCTTGTTTTCATTTTAATGCAAAATTCAAGTCCCAACAAGGTGTTTCCCACTAACAAAAGAATTCACTAACAGTATGAAATTTTTCATTGTATTTATTTTGCTGCTTCATTAACTCAGCTCTGATACCATGTAAAAATTTTCACATTCCCCAACCTGGTTTCAAGCCACCATTTTCATGATTGTTTAATTCCCAACCCAATTTATCTTTCTACTGCAAATTAAGTCATTTCTCATAAACATATATGACTAATACACATGAAGAATTTTTACAACTTTTAATGAGCATTAATAAAAACACAGTCGCGCATAAAAAAATCAGACTCGTAAATTTTTGGTCAAATGACCTAGGAAAAACCCCAACCTCTGGGGAAAACCAATTCTTGAGAGAGAGAGAATTTTATTTTATTTAATAAAATTGAAGTACAACAAAATCCAGAGATAAAATTATCTCCACCACAGTGCTCAGCAATTTGACTGAATTCAGAAATTTTACAGTCAGAAATTTCTACCAACCAGCTGCCTCAGAAACCATGTCAAACTGACTATACGGGTTGTCTGTATTTTCATTCCCATTGTTGTACCATGCGTACTATATCGATATTCGTTCCCACTAGTGTACCGTACAGAATGTACAGACTGTCTTGATTTCTGTGCTCCATGTTGTATAAACTCCCTCAAAATTCATTCCCAAAAACTATACGAACTGCCTCAAAATTTGCACAAAGAACTGCCTCGAAATTTGTGCCACTACTATACAAAACAACAATTAATGTTGTTGTATAGACCTCAATTTTCTTGCCAATAATTTTCCTCAAGATGCATGTTGTAAGAAAATGTAATTAATGTTGTCTCGGGAATCACGGCCATTGTTGCTCTCTCTCTTTCGACAGTTTTTCTCCTTCTCAACTCTCCCACTCTCATGGAAAAAAAATAATTAGACTCTAATGGCTTCCCTTTCCTTTTTGGTTTCTAAATGAGGAAGTTGAATAGTCATCTAATCCAAGAGCCCAAAATGAATTAGATGGATGGATGAAATTAAATGCACTTTTTAAATCTCTCCAAATTTAATTTCACTCACCTCACTTAAATTTATCAAAAAATACTTTATTCTCTAAAGTGAAAATTAAATCTCATCTCAAGTTATTAATTGCAAGGGTCACTTTAATTTTCCCCTTTTTGTGACTTAGGAAAAAATTCACTAGGGGAACACTTTCCTAGGTATAAAAATCAACAAGAATCATGGGCATTGGGTGACTAAGAAAAAATAATACACAACTCATAAAACATTAAACAATAATCCTACATTCCAAGCAAGTTAGCAACGCTAGCACCACAGGGGTTGGGGCATCAAATTTTGTTGTTCAACACTTTTCGCAGCAACATACAAGTATTGGACGAAGGGGCAATGGAATCAATCCTAAGTCAACTAAAGCCTTACAACTCACAACTACATGTTTGAGTCTCGACAATTTTCCTTTTAAATTGAACTAGTATACCAAAAGAAGTTTGTTAATGGATGGATTTGAGAAAGTTCTAGGTGTGAGTAACTAAGAGCTTGGGGCTCTAAAATTTGTTGTGTTTTGTACCAATCCACAATTTGGTGAATTGACAATCATTGGTATGAAATTTAATTTATTTAATGAAAAAAATTAATGTGTCTACCTCTATGTCGAAATCATTTCCATGTTGAGGTGGGCCATTACCCTCCTTCACCTTCGAAAAAATGCCTTGTAATCACATTGTTAAGAAGTGATAAGAAGATCACAACAATCCCACATGTCAAATCTCAATTGATAGTGTCAAAGACTTGTTAGGATTATACTCCTCCCTTGTCAAATTTGGTCAATTATGTCTAAATCAGGAGTCCTTTCAATCTATATTTAGTCACTAGCACCACTGAGTCCACTTGGCCTAATTGGGGCACATGTACCAGTTACTAAAGTGTGGGGAACACTAATTGAGGCCAACTGCCACTTATTGCACTTGTATGCATAAGTTTAGGAGTCTCCTAGATCAATCCCTACAAATTAGGAGCCACTGGGAGTGCCGACACCAACCTCCATTAGTTGAGTTCAGTCAGTGACTTGTCAAGCTCAGTTAGGAGTCAATTACATTCAGTTCTTTTCTGTTACATTCAGTACTACTCAATTAGCGCTAGCTTTGCATGGCTACACGCAGGTGAGGTGCATTTACTCACCTACCTCAGTTAGTTAGACTAGTTAACTCATAATTAATAGTGAATTAGACACTTGAGATGGGATTTTGAACTCCGATAATGATTTAGACAAGGTCAGTTAACCATGCAGTCAAGTAGAATCAAACCAATTCGAATTTCCTCACATGAATTTGAATTGCATGAGGCTATTTAGCCATTGTACTACATCGTAATTAATTATCTAATTACTTTTGATTAATGAAATCTTTCACAATTGCAAGCCATTTTTGCACTATTTCATTCTTCAATTTCTGATTAAAATTGTATGATCTATCTTGTGAGTTGTGTGTTGGTCCACAGATCTATGTGCTCAATTTAATATGGGATCAAAGCCTCAACAGGACAAGTCACTTCTCCTACTACAGATTCATACTTGGATCAAAAACAAAAACAAAAAAAATTGCTCCTTCTAGTACTACACCAAAAGCGAAGAATTTACCACTTAATATCCCAAGTAAAGGAATTGTTGATCAAGATTGCTTGATCAACTATGCTGGGTGTGAATAAAATTCCAAAAGTGTATGCTGTCGACCTTACTTTGTCAATTTGATTATGTGATTTGCAAGTTTATCAATCTCCTTCACTACATTCGCTACAACAACTCAGTCTCCTTCACTACATTTGCTACAACAGCTTAGTCTCCCTCACTGCATTCGAAATGGCCCATCCAATGGAGATTCTTACTCCTTTCAACTACTACCACTGGAAGGAGTACATGGAGATGCAGATTCGCTCCAAAAGACTCTTCAAAATCACAATGGAGACAGGGGCGGAGTCGGTTCATTATGTTGACAAAGAAAAATACTGGAATAGGCTTGATGAAGCATATGGATACTTGTGCCTCTCAATCTCTATAGAAATTCTCTTCCACGTCAATGGATTGAAGACTCCCAAGGCGTTTTGGGATAAGCTTGCTTCCTTGTTTGATAAGCAGGATGACCTAAGGATCTATCAGCTAGAGAATGAGTTGTTTTCTCTTCATCCAGCCAACTTCAAAACACTGAATGATTTCTTCACCAAATTCAAGCACCTGGTGTTACAGTTGAAGCTGTGCAAGGTTGGGAAGGAGGATGATCAACTCATCCCTTCTATCCTCTCAAAACTTGGTGCAAAATACTTGATATTTGTATCAACCTTTCATTCAGGGAAGCTCACTATTCCAAATTGGAGGATTCCCACTTTTAATGCCTTCATTGAATCTCTCACCCATGAGCATGAAAAGTTGATCCAAATGGGGTTAATTCAAACTTCCAGAGATCAAGCACTGGTTGTAGGAGGACCTAATATTGCGAATGGTAAGGGGAAGCAAAAGGATGAGTCTCCTGTGCAGAAAGAGAAGTCAAATGAGCTTTCAGGTTCGAAGAGAAGCAAGAAGAATGGAAAGGAAAGACCATTTGTTCTTACTGTGGAAGGGGATTTCAACCAGAAAGCTCCTGTATGAGAAGAACAATTGATGAAATGGCTCTTCTTCTAAAGAAACATAATATTACTGTACCTTATAGTGCAAGGAAGGCTGACCATAGAGAAGAAACTGAAGAACATGAAGAGACATGCCTTGCACTGAAGGCTAGATGTTCAACAACACATGCCTTCCTCATTGATTTTGGAGCTTCCAATCGTATGGTTGCATCTAGAGAATCATTCTCTTATTTACAGTCTTTTGATGGTCCTAGTATTCACATGGGTAATAATAGTCAAATTTGAGCAAAATGGAAGGGTTCTATCAAGCTTGAACATGGAAAGTTCAAATATGTGCTTTATGTGCACTCCTTAGCTCTAAATCTATTATCTGTATACCAGATGACTCATTATGCCTCCAAAGCAAGTGATATTTGGTACTAAATCAGTGGAGATCACAGATATCTCTACTAGGAACATCATAGAGAAGGGTGCTACAAATCATGCCTCCAAGGCATATGAGTTCTCACACTTCATGCCACTTTTAGAACCAGTGCACTCTCAGCTGCCACTTGAAAGGAAAGGTTAAAAAATTCCATCTACTTCTTTTGTAGTTTCCACTAGTATTGTAGAACCAACTGTATCAGTTTATGAGATTGAGATTTAGGGTGATTCAGATTCAATTCCAGTCCCTACTCCCAAGCGGGAAGCTAGGAAGATGACTGGAAATCCATCTGACACACAGAAGACAAATAACCTTGCGCTATGTCATGCAATCTTACCTCCTTCAAAGAGATGCAACAAACTCCCTGTGAGATGCTACATGGCAAGTTTTGATCAGTTACACTACCTTCAGAAGAATAGAGTGGATCATACACCTCTTCATCTAGAAAGAGGCAAAGGTTACATTCCTCCTTCCTTCCATCATCATTTTGGGAGAAGATTGAAAAGTCTACATTCCAGGCCCCAGGATACCTTTGCACAGAACATCATGCATTCTACTTCACTACATCATAGAGATGAAGGTTGCAGCAACATATTTTCAAGTTTTTAAAACTTGAATCATGATTCTATCTGCTTAGTTAGAGGGGGGGATTTTTTCCCATGTGTTTTTTTCCCCAAATCCTTGTATTGAGCAGTTACTTTACTTGCTATAATGGGTGACCTATGGTCTTAGTTACCAGGGCCTAAAAATTGCCCAAGTTAGCATTCAGGTGGGGTGTTAGGATTATAATCCTCCCTTGTCCAATTTGGTCAATTATGTCTAAATCAGGAGTCCTTTCAGTCTATATTTAGTCACCAGCACCATTGGGTCCACTTGTCCTAATTGGGGCACATGTACCAATTACTAAAGTGTGGGGAACACTAATTGAGGCCAACTGCCACTAATTTCACTTGCATGCATTAGTTTAGGAGCCTCCTAGATCAATCCCTACAAATTAGGAGCCACTGGGAGTGCCAACACCAACCTCCATTAGTTGAGTTCAGTTGGTGACTAGTCAAGCTCAATTAGGAGTCAGTTAAATTCAGTTCTAGTCTATTACATTCAGTTCTACTCAGTTAGTGCTAGCTTTTCATGGCTGCATGTAGGTGATGCGCATTTACTCACCTACCTCAGTCAGTTAGAATAGTTAACTGATAATTAACACTAAATTAGACACTTGAGTTGGGATTGTGAACTCCGATAATGATTTATAAAAGGTCAGTTAACCATGCATTCAAGTAGAGTCAAACCAATTCGAATTTCCTCACATGGATTCAAATTGCATGAGGCTATTTATCCATTGTACTACATTGTAATTAATTATCTAATTACTTTTGATTAATGAAATATTTCACAGTTGCAAGCCATTTTTGCACTATTTCATTCTTCAATTTCTGAGTAAAATTGTATGATCTATCTTGTGAGTTGTGTGTTGGTCCACATATCTATGTTCTCAATTTAAGAAGTCTTATATGGTAAATTTAACGTAAGACATACTAATATTTCTCTTACTCTTTACATCTTCCCCATTTGATATTTTATGGTTATCTCTTCACCTTGACCCAATTGATATTATAAGGCGAGAATGTGTTTGCATAATCATCCTTAGTTTTGACTATGAGATGAGGATTTAAAGAGAAGAGGATGTAAAAACAGACAATTTTTATACATATTTTGGTGGTGAGCGCCAAGGACAAATGTTGTCAGAAACCACAAATGTTTAGAGGGATGGAGGGAGATTACATTATGATCAGGCCACCTATAAATTGAAGACTAATAGTAGGTGCATGTGCTAGAAATTGTTCCTAGACTACAAAGGAACAAGCTAGTACAATCTCAAAACAAAAAGCAAAAATGGAATTGCTTTTTTCTGTAATATTTTGGTTGGAAAGTTCATTTACAAGAAGGTAAACAATCAGCAAACTAATGCAGGCGCTGAATCATGAAATAACATGAAGGACTGATATATAAACACATAAAGGATAAATATAAACCATGAACATTCATAAGCACAGTACTAGTTTTGTCCACAACGTATAAGCATTTACATGAATAAAAACATTAATCAAGAAATGAAATCATAAGTTGGGTGGTCAAACAGTCCATAAACAAAATCAATATGGATGATAAAATGGCTTATATGTATATATAAATCAGTCTCAGTCTTCAAACACTTACATGAGAGTCATAAGTATCAGTGTGAACATACATCCAAAATCTTCAGCTCTATATCCCTTCTTGAAACAAAAATCGAACCCTACTCCAATCAACTTTCATACTTTTATCAGTTACAAACTAGAGTAGTTTCATAACTTTCATAACTGTCTTTTAGGTCTAAAATCGAATCGGTTACAACAAATAGTTACATGTTAACTTCAAATCTTTAAAGACAATTAAATGCTAACTACTGCACGCATTATAACAAAATAAAATATTTGATAGTTGGACATTAGGTAACAGTCATAACCGCTTGGTTGCTTCTGCTACCATGACAATTCCTTCCAATGCATGAAATTGCTTCTTATATCGTTCCTTCTCTATCTCCAAACTTTTAACTCGGTTTGATAACATTTCATTCTGCTTGTTTAAACTCTAAATCTGCTCAGTTAAATCTTCAGCTTGATTCTGTATTTCTCTCTTCCTATTCAATGCTTCCTTCGACACTACTATCAATTCTTGGTAATGTGAATTAATATCTTCCAGGTCTTCTCTTAATATCCTATTAGTCATTACCAGCCTGTCATTAGTTTCATTAAGAAAACAAATTTATGATTTATGTTGTTGTAGAGTTTTCCTAATATTTTCAACTTCTGAATCCATATGCACCTCTCCAGGCAATGTTGAATCCTGGTTTGACAACCATGGAATATTCAGCTTTTTAAAAATTAAATCTTCTTCCTGTATGTCCTTCATTTCTTCCTCTGCAAATGAACCTCCTAAAGTCATACCCTGTTCTATAATAGGAATAACCTACTCTTATGAGACTTCATGTTATTCTTAAACATGTTCTGGTGATATCAAATTATCCTCTTGAATGTAATTTGGTTGTGGGATCAAATTCTCTTCACTTTCATTATTTTCCTCGCTTGAAGAATCTTCAATGACTGTAATCTTCTCATTTTGTAGATTAGGGTTTAAAATTCTTTTCATATCAATCTGAGTTTATTTGTAGCTCTGGTCTTTGGCCTCCATTTCGATCTTTCCAACTGCATAAGAGATTTCTTCTGTACCTTTACATCCGGGACTTGCAAAATATTACCCTTCGAATCAGCTACAACAAAAACTTTAGTTGAGCTTTCCTGTACACATATAGAACTCTGCTTTTGTTCTATTGAACAAATAGCTTCCTTGAGACTCAAGTCATATGCCTTCTCCATTTTATCATCCTTCAAAACATGTTCTTGCTCCTCGTCCAACGCTTTCCCTTGAACTTCATCACCAAGTTCTCTGAATCTTTGACATGAACTATTTTCCTGAAGGTTATCTTGCACTAAATCTTCAATCACCTATTTTTTAAATCTCTTAACAAAACCAAATTGTTTATTGGTCAAGCTTTTCTTTACATGATCACCCTGTTCATTGGTAAACCCTGACCAGAATAAGAAGTGATCCGAGCTCTTGTTTTTCTTCTGTAAAACTGTACAGATGATCAATTTGATCAAGCCATGGTGAAATACTGACTGGTTTGTATGGTCGAAATGTCCCTTGATTCTATTTGACATCTTCTGGAGACTTTTTAAAAGAAATAAGGGAAAATTCATCTTGGATTGTTGATTCAAATGCTGTAGAAATATAACATGATATTTAAATACTAATGCAAACCTGCCATTGCATGTGATATAGCTCTGTATAATACCAATTGCTTCTTTCCATTCTGGCTTAAACTTTTCTAATTGAACCCCTTTTCCCCAGTCTAGGGTTTCATTTCCTAGTAGTAAGAAATCATTAGGGTCAAAACTGAAAGGAATCTTTTTAAACCAAGATTCTCCATCTATTGGGACACTAATGGATTTAGCTATTAAATCCTCTGTGAGATCAAATTTAAGAGTATTAAATGTTACAGTGTCATTGATGAAGGGAGAAATGATGTGAAACTTCAGGATTGAAACCAGTGATATTCTCAAAGAAAATAATCCATCCTGTTGGTCTAAATAACGCTGCATATTCTGGAAATTTAGTGGCCCAACTTGTGTCTATAGGCTTGAACCTGTTAATATTTCAACTCTTTCCCATATCTATACTGTAACTTGGCTTGTTTACTTCTTTAGGAAACTTCAATAATTTTCAAACTACGTCTCTACAATAGTGAGATTCACAACCCAAACTAGAAACTGTAGCAATTCAAAACCACAATTTTCTCAATGATATTCACACAGCTTCATACATTTGTCATGATTTATGGAACAGAGCTATGTACATGTGTCATGATGTATTAAATAGGTCTTTGAAAAAGTTCCCAGTATCCTCGACTGCAACGTCCATGCTATATCATCAATCAACCACTCTTTCCAATGTTTCATAATTCCTACAGCGCTCTAGTGTATATATATTGAATTTTGCGCTACAGGAAAATCTCACTCATGACATATTAGGCAAAGAAACTCAAAACAAGGGTTATACCTTGGATATACACCTTGGAATAAATTTAAATCATCTTTTGTAGACTTTGAAACATATATAATACTAAATAATCCATTCAAAAGAAAACTTAAGAAAGAAAAGAAATAAATTAAAGCAAAACTATAACTTATAAAAAAAAAGGCATTTAAAATTATTAAAATTCAAAACAAGCTCAAAATGAAAAGTAAATAAGAAATAAACCTTTAAAAAACAACACACAAAGAAAGGAACAATTTTCAGTCTTAACATCTGGCTCCTGTTGAGGGATGAAAGCCTCCTTGTGAGGTTTCAAGAACCTGTAGACCAATGCCTTTTGCAATCTAAATTGAAACTTCCCTATTATTCTGCAAAATTCCATTGGGAAATTAGAGTCTTTATTCTATCTTTCTCACATTGGTGTGTACAATGAGTAAACTTTCTTTCACCTTCAGTAACTGTCAAAATGTTTGAGGAATTGTCCATTCAATGGATTGGACAATTCTTCACCTTACAGAGTCTACAGTATGAAGGTATTATTTTCCAAAATATTTGAAATTATAAAAGGACCAAACCATAAGTTATCAAACTTGCCATGCCTTACCCTTCTACTCTTTTCTAGCATCCCATTTGAGCACCATGTCTCTAAAAGAAAAAGTATCCTCCTTTACCTTCATCTCAAATCTTTCCTTGATCTTTTTCCTGTAAGATTGAGCTTTTTCACCTAGAGCTTCACATTCCTGATGCAATTCAATCAATGAGAAAATTATTCTTTGAATATCAATAGGCTCTTCCTAACTATCCTGAACAAACTTGATAACTAGAATACCAAATTGAATTGGAAAAACAACATCAGTACCATACACCAACTGGAAAGGAGATAAACCAATTGCTTTCTTGGTGGTTATTCGATTGGCCCAGAGTGCATACTTCAACATTGAATCCCAGGATCTCTTTTTTGACTTAACAATTTTCTAATGCTCTGGATGATATTTTTATTAGTGGATTCTTCCAATCCATTCCCCTGGGGATAATAGGGTGTAGAATGCTTTAGAATAATTCCATTTTGTTCACAAAAAGGAATCATGGCCTTAGACTTAAAATCTTTAGCATTGTCAGGCAACAATTTCTTAGGACAACCAAATCTACTTAGGATATTTTCTTGCCAATGAAGTTAATGATTACTTTATCATTTTCATTATGTGTAGGAATGGTCTGCACCCATCTTGTGAAAAAATCAGTAGCTGTAAGTATCCATTTGTTCTTCCCAGAGGAAGCAGGATTGATCTCACCTATAAAATCCAGACCCCGCTGCTGGAAAGGAGCATTTACCACAACAGGATTTAAAGATAAGGACACATGTTTTTGTTTACCAGCAAATTTTTTACGGTGAATACAAGCTCCGTCCTACTAATAGACATCAGAAAAAAAAGAAGGCCAGTAGTAGCTAGATCTTAGAATTTTATAAGCTATGGCTTTCCAATATTTGTGACCTCCACATGCACCTTCATGTAATTCTGAAATGACCTCTTCAATTTTTGGTTCCTCCAAACACCTGAGTAACACTCCCCCTGGATCTTTCCAATGTAACTTTTGATTTATTAGACAATATTTGGTGTCCTTCAATTTTAATGATCTAGTATCCTTCTTTTCCAAATGAGCAGAACACTACAAATGCAATAAAAAATTAACTATATCAACATACCATTATGATTTTGCATATTTATCCATGATCTATTCTTTATATTGCTCTGTTTGCAACTCCTCTTGTATGGGTTGACTTGCTATCAAATGAAGACCAAGGGATTCACAATTTGAATCTGCCAATAGTCTTGCTAGACCCTACCCTTTTACAAGCTTTGTAGGTTTAATCTCCACGTTGTATTCCATGATTTTTGCAATCCATTTCCCCATCTTTCCTTCACTATCTGGTTGAGTTAGAATTTCTTTAATAGCAACATTAGGTACATAAGAAATAATATTCGAATGCAGAATATATATTCTAAATATTTTCAATGCTTATACCAATGCATATCCTTGTTTCTCTAGTGTATTGTATTTTAATTCTGAATCTTTAATAGTTTTGCTAAAGAAAGCTATAGACTGTTCTAATCCATCTTCATTTTTTGGTGATAGAACAGCAGTTATTTTGACCTGAGATGCAAAAGAAAAAGTCAAAAAATCTTTTGAAAATTATGGGCTTATAAGCACTGGTGCTTCTATAAGTGCTTGTTTGATCTTCTCAAATGAGGCTCTAGCTTCTACTATCCACTTCACCTCCTGGTCTTTCCTTAACATAGATGTTATTTGTTTTAATGTTTAAACAAAGTTTGGAATGAACCATCTCAGAAAATTGATTTTTCTAATGAATGATTGAACATCTTTCTTACTTCTTGGAAGATTGATATTCAAAATAGCCTTGGATCTTTCAGGATCTATTCTAATTCCATCTATTGAAACTAGATGTCCCAAAATCTTACCCTCTTGAAGAAAAAAATGGGACTTCTTAAGGTTTAATGACAGTCCAAACTTTCTACATTTCAAAAAAGTTTGTTTGAGATGTTTCAAATTCTCTTCATCAAATTGAGAAAACACAGTAATATCATCCAAATAAATTACTACAAATTTTTTTTTCTCCAACAAAAGCTATATCCATAGCTCTTTGAAAAGTTGCACCAACATTCATCAAGCCAAACGACATTTTGTCATACATAAATGTACCCCAAGGGGTAGTGAAGGTTGTTTTCTCCTTGTCATCTGGATGCATAGCAATTGGATTGTAACCTGAGAATCCATCCACCATTGAAATTCTCTGGGCACCCACTACTTTCTGCAAAATTTGCTCAATCTTGGGAAACGGGTATTTATCCTTCAGTGAAGCTATATTCAAATTGAAAAAATCCATGTACAACCTAATATCTCCATTCTTCTTTTGTACTGGAACTAAATTTTCCATTCAAGATGAATATCTGAGTGGAACAATTATCTTTGCATCCAATAATTTCTTGACTTCTTTCTCTATGACTGGAAACAAAGCTAGATTAATTCTTCTTAATTTATCTCTAAAAGGTCTCACATTTGGCTTCAAAGGAACCTTATGTTGAATAATGCAGGTATCATAGGTTCTTAAATCTTCATAAGACCAAGAAAAAATGTCAACAAACTTGTTCAATAATTTAATATACCTATTCCTTTGCTCAACTGAGAGAGATTTCAAAATTTTCACCCTCCTAGGCTACTCTTCTGTGCCAATATTACAACTTATAATGTTCTCCTCTGAGGATTGCATGCTTGGCTTTAACAGAGTATCATCTTTAGAAAATATCTTCTCAAGGGCAACCAAACCCTTGGGAATAAAGTTTCCTTTCATCTCAATAATCTTATGTTCAGCAATTGTATTTTCTGAATATTCAATAGTATCATCAACTTCATCATCCTAGTCCTGGTCAATAAATAAATTTGAAAACTCTCTAGTTAATTCCAAAAATATTTTTATTTACAAATAATATTCAAAAACTATCCACTGTTTGATATTGTCTAGTACATAAGGCCTATATTTCACTTCAATTGGATACTTTAACTATGTCTGTTTTGGAATTTTGAAATGTATGGTTGCCAAAGCAATAGAATCTGTTGTTTGATTATGATCCCTGGGAATGAAAGAAATATTGAATGCTATGAATAAATTGTTAATCATATCCCATACTTTGTTTCTATATACCTTCAACAAATCCTATTTTACCTGATATTTGTCCTTCACCTGTTGGAAAACTAGTTCAGAGTCGCCATAAACAGAAAGTTGTTGAATCGCAAGATCTTTTGCAGCTCTTAAACCAAGTATTAATGCCTTGTACCTTGTTGTGTTATTAGTAGTCACAAATTCCAACTTATACATCAAACATATTACCTCTCCACCAGGAGAAATCAAAACAACACCAGCTCCTACTCCTTCCTTAGATGAGGAGCCATCAAAGTACATCAACCATAATTCATCTTTCTGTTCAATACTAAGTTTGAGTGGTTCTTCCTTTTATACACGTAGCATGTCATTTTTATCCTCGCCACTAAAATGTAGCATCCAAGACCCTAAGTATTCCTCCACAACATAAAGAGGATGATTCGTTGGATTTTTATCATCTGTGACAATATAAGCATGTTGTAATTCTCTGTACAATCTTCTATTTTATCCCCAAAATACAGGAATGGTAGCATATGTTAAATCCATCTGTAACGTACCACCTACTTTCTTTGCACAAGATCTTGAGAGTAACATACCAAAATTAGGAGTGATGTCAGCAACCACCACATCCATAATCACACTCTTCATGGGTAACTAAGTCAAATTGACCACAAGATCTTTAATCACTCCTACACATTTAACAGCTCTAGAATCAAATGCATATAAATCATGGTATGGTTTTGTGATGCTCTAACTAAGATCCTCCATGACTGCTTTAGGCATCAGGTTGTGAGAAGCTCCAGAATCCAATAAGCAGTTATGAATCATTTGATAATGGATAGTCAGGGTTATATAAAAAGGTGGGGATAAATTTGAATCATTTTCAGTCCTATCATCTAAGGCAGAACCAAGAATGATTATAGTATGTTCTTTTTGGATATTCACAGTATCTCAAGGTATCTGACTAGCATGTGAACCTAAAATTTTTAAAACAAGATTCCTATAACAAGGATTCTTCATCAATTCAGTAAATGGCATTGGAATCTTGATCTTACATAGTTCATTTTCAAAATTAAAAGTTTGCACATTTTTGTTCACTTCTTCACTCTCTGCAGCCTTGTCTTGGTCACCATGACTTTGTCTCTTTTCTTGTGTTTGATTATGTAACTGTTTCGTAGGAGGAGCTGTCTTCTTTTTGGGAATATGAGAAACTTGTTTTGGACTAGATCTCAAGTTATAAGATTTCTTAGGTTCAGATTGACATATACCAGCTAAAAATTTAAGGCAAAAATCACTTTCTTCTTGATAAATATTTGAATAAAAAATCTATGAATTCTAATAATCATATTCAGTTAAGAAACCCTCTGATGATAATTCCCCAAATTAATTTATATCCTGATTCGAATCTTCATACTGTAAATCTTCACCTTCTTCAACTTCATCTGCTACATTATTTTAGAGTCGAGGAGGAACTCTTTGATCTTCATTCTCCCTTCTTTCCCTTTGAATGTCATTGTTTCTTCGTTCTCTAGGGATAAATATAGGAGCAAATGGACGCCTTAACTGATTAGGATTTATTTCTCCTTCTTGGGTAGGTTTATTTGGATTTTATCTAATTCCAATTTGTTTAGTTTTGCAGTTAAAGTTCTAACCAACTTAGCCATCTCATCTATTTTACACTCTACTATCTGTGATGTAGAAGTTGGTGGAATCATTTCCTTTTTAACCTTTCAGTCATACACTTGATGATCTGAATGTTCTTTAAGCCTATTCAAAGCTAAAATGTTTGGTTCAACCTCCAACGCAGCTTCCTGCATGTTCAATAAAGTCATTGACCTTCTTTCTCTTAGATGCAAGGAAAACTCATGACCAAAGGAATTGGCATAGGTTAGCTTAGCTGAGGTTTCAGAAGGCTTAATTTCAATTGGGATCCTACCATACATATTATTAAAATGTTTTGAGAAGTCTACTATAGTTTCATATTTTTCCTTTTACAAAGCTCCAAACTCTGTGATGTAATAAGTATGATCCTTTGTGTCTCCCCACTAGGCTCATAAACACGTCATGTAGTTCTTCTATAAGAGTTATTGAATTAGCTAGTAATTCTTGGAACCATATCCTTACCTCCCCATCTAAACTCTGAACAAACATCCTCATCCACACATCTTTAGCTTTGATATTCTGATTGTCCACATAACTTAGAAATGCATCCCAATGTGCTTCAACAATAGTCTCACCCTGACCATTAAACCTAAGAATGTATTTCTGATAATATCCTCCGGGGAGAGCATTTAGGGGATGAGGAAGGACTAAGGGAGCATATCTAGCAACTACCATTCGATCCATCATGTCAAGAGGATGGTGTGCTGCCATTGTGAAGCTACTTTGATTTAGTGAAGAAAAAGGATGACTAACCTTGCTCTGAATTGACTGGGAAAAGAGTTTATAAGTCTTAAATTGAAACAAGGGAGTTTTACCAGGAACCACATTTTTTTTTAACTAGACAATGGAGTAGTAAGAACCTGAAAGGTCTCAACTAGTGTAGAAGGAACTAACCAAGAAACATTTTGTTTTCCTTCTTCTATTTTAAGCTATGAGTATGTAAAAGAGGATGCTGACTCTAATTAACTTGGACTAAACAAACAAGGAGAAGAAAAAGATCTTCAAATTTTTCTAGCTTCTTTCCAAATCTATTCTGGATCTAAGGAACCCTAATGTAAAGGTGAAGTAGGTTTTTCTCTTGTTCCAATCTTCTGGTAGCCACTATAAACCATTGTTTGGTGAAAATGTAGTCTGAAAAATATTCTGATTTTGTTCACCTCTCAAAATCAGATCATTAATGATATCCCAGGGAAGATATACTTCACTTTTGTTCCCCAGCAACGACGCCAAAGATGTTTGTGCTAGAAATTGTTCCTAGACTACAAAGGAACAAGCTAGTACAATATCAAAACAAAAAGAAAAAATAGAATTGGTTTTTTTGTAATTTTTTGGTTGGAAAGTTCATTTACAAGAAGGTAAACAATCAACAAACTAATACGTGCACTAAATCATGAAATAATATGAAGGACTGAAATATAAATGCGTGAAGAATAAATATAAACCGTGAACATTCATAAGCACGATACTGGTTCTGTCCACAACGTATGAGCATTTAAATGAATAAAAAAATTAATCAAGATATGAAATCATAAGTTGAGTGGTCAAACAGGCCATAAACAAAATCAATATGGAGGATAAAATGGCTTATATGTATATATAAATCAATCTCAGTCTTCAAACACTTACATGAGATTCATAAGTATCAGTTTGAACATACATCCAAAATCTTCAGCTCTATAGCCCTTCTTGAAACAAAAATCGAACCCTACTCCAATCAACTTTCATACTTTTATCATTTACAAACTAGAGCAGTTTCATAACTGTCATAACTAACTTTTAGGTCTAAAATCAAATCGGTTCCAACAAATAGTTACATGTTAACTTCAAATATTTAAAGACAATAAAATGTTAACTACTACACGCATTATAACAAAATAAAATATTTGACAGCTGGACATTAGGTAGTAGTCATAACCGCTTGGCTACTTCTGCTACATGACAATTCCTTCCAATGCATGAGACTACTTCTTAGATCGTTCCTTCTCTGTCTCCATACTTTTAACTCTATTTGATAACATTTCATTCTACTTGTTTAAACTCTGAATCTTCTTGGTTAAATCTTTAGCTTGATTCTATATTTCTCTCTTCCTCTTCAATGTTTCCTTCGACGCTACTATCAATTCTTGGGAATGTGAATTAATATCTTCCAGGTCTTCTCTTAATCTCCTATTGGTCATTACCATCATGTCATTAGTTTCATTAAGAAAATAAATTTGTGATTTATGTAGTTGCAGAGTTTTTCTAAGATTTTCAACTTCTGAATCCATATGCACCTCTCTAGGAAATGTTGAATCCTGGTTTGACAACTATGGAATATTTAGCTTTTTAAAAATTAAATCTTCTCCGTGTATGTCCTTCATTTCTTCCTCTGCAAATGAAGCTCCTGATGCCATACCCTATTTTATAATAGGAATAACCTACTCTTTTGATACTTCATGGTTTTCTTGAACAGGTTCTGGTGATATCAAATGATCCTCTTGAATGTAATTTGGTTGTGGGCTCAAATTCTCTTCACTTTCATTATTTTCCTCGCTTGAAGAATCTTCAATGACTGTAATATTCTCATTTTGTAGCTTAGACTTTAAAATTATTTTCATATTCAATCTGATTTTATTTGTAGCTCTGGTCTTTGGCCTCCATTACGATCTTTCCAACTGCATAAGAGATTTCTTCTATACCTTTACATCTGGGACATGCAAAATATTACCCTTCAAATCAGTTGCAACAGAAACTTTATTTTAGATTTCTTGTACACATATAGAACTCTACTTTTGTTCTGTTGAACAAATATATTCCTCAGGATTCAAGTCAGATACCTTCTCCATTTTTTCATCCTCCAAAACATGTTCTTGCTCCTCGTCCAATGCTTTCCCTCGAACTTCATCACTAGGTTCTCTGAATCTTTGACATGAACTATTTTCCTGAAGGTTATCTTGTAATAAATCTTCAATCACCTCTTTTTTTAAACTCTTAACAAAACCAAATTGTTTACTGGTCAAGCTTTTCTTTACATGATCACCCTGTTCATTGGTAAACCCTGACCAGAATAAGAAGTGATCCGAGCTCCTGTTTTTCTTCTGTAAAACTGTGCAGATGATCAATTTGATCAAGCCATGGTGAAATACTGACTGGTTTGTATGGTCAAAATGTCTCTTGATTCTATTTGACATCTTCTGGAGACTTTTTAAAAGAAAGAAGGGAAAATTCATCTTGGATTGTTGATTCAAATGCTACATAAATCTAACATGATATTTAAATCCTAATGTGAACCTTCCATTGCATGTGATATAGCTATGTATAATACCAATTGCTTCTTTCCATTCTGGCTTAAACTTTTCTAATTGAACCCCTTTGCCCCAGTATAGGGTTTCATTTCTTGGTAGTAAGAAATCATTAGGGTCAAAACTAAAAGGAATCTTTTTAAATCAGGATTCTCCATCTATTGGGAAACCAGTGGCTTCAGCTATTAAATCCTCGGTGAGCTCAAATTTAAGAGTATTAAATGTTACAGTGTCATTGATGAAATTTTGGGTGAAATGATGTGAAACTTTAGGATTGAAACCAATGATCTTCTCAAAGAAACTAAACCATCCTGTTGTTCTAAATAACGCTGCACATTCTGGAAATTTAGTGGCCCAAGTTGTGTCTGTAGGCTCGAACCTATTAATCTTTCCACTCTTTCCCATATCTATACTGTAACTTGGCTTGTTTACTTCTTTAAGAAACTTCAAGATTTTTCAAACTACATCTCTGCAAATAGTGAGATTCATAACCCAAACTAGAAACCATAGCAGTTCAAAACCATGATTTTCTCAATGATATTCACACAGCTTCATACATTTTTCATGAGATATGGAACAGGGCTATGTACATGTGTCATGATGTATTAAACATGTGTATGAAAAAGTTTCCAGTATCCTTGACTGTAATGGCCATTCTATATCATCAATCAATCACTCTTTCCAATGATTCATAATTCCTGCAGCGCTCTAGTGTATATATCTTGAATTTTGCGCGACAAGAAAATCTCACCCATGACATATTTGGCAAAGAAACTCAAAACAAGGGTTAGACCTTGGATATACACCTTGGAATAAATTTAAATCAGCATTTGTAGACTTTGAAAGATATATAATACTAAATAAGCCATTCAAAAGAAAACTTAAGAAAGAAAAGAAATAAATTAAAGCAAAACTATAACCTATAAAACAAAAGAGGTATTTAAAATTATTAAAATTTAAAAGAAGCTCAAAATGAAAAGCAAATAAGAAATAAACCTTTGAAAAAGAACAAACAAAGACTAGGAACGATTTTCAGTCTTAATAGTAGGCACAAATGTTCGAGCCTAGTAGTAGACTAGTAGTTGTTCTCTCTTGTTGCAAATGCAATTGCGTACACGATTTCACACCTTATACTAGCTATATTTTTTTCTACTCCAAACCAAGGTTAACTTAATATGGTCTCCTTTCTTTCACCAAATCTTAACTTGATTTCTCCTTTTAACCATATTGGTTAGAAATTTTGTTTAACAAACCCAAACAAGTAATCAATACATAAACAATAAGAAGAAGAAGAAGAATAGAATGATCAGGAACCAAGGGAAAGGAGGAAATTGAACCATTATTGGGGGGGTAGTGATTCTAATCAGGGTCAAACATAATGAAAACAAGGGTGTAAACATAACCATCCCTGTGATTTTTATGGATAAAATAATTGCAATGATCTATGTTCTATTATTCCATAAATGCAACAATTAACGACCCATTTTCCTAATCAAATGGACCAACAAGAATCAACAACCTTACCAAAGCTATTCCCTCGACATGGAATGAATGATTATAATGGTCAGTGCCCACCTTCTTTTTCCCATTTGGCTTCCCAACAAAAGTTGGAATGTCATACTCACCTATCTACCTCACTTATTATAAGTCACAATACACGAGAAATTATAAGACACACCTTCCACCTTAGAAAGAATTAGCTTTTCTTAGAGAGTGGCGTGAGGGGCGGGGGGGTCAGATTATCTCCCACCTTCATGTTGTTGGTCCCATTTAGTAGATAATATTAAATTATTCTTGAAACAAATAGAATCTCGGTAATGAAATTCTCTTTTTGTTATCGTCATCATCATCCTCATCTTCCTCGTCATCATCGCCGTCGACATCATCCTCATCCTCATTTCCATTGTTGTCTCCATCAACATCATCCTCATTTTCATCATCAGCGTCGTCGTCATCATCATCATCATCAACATCGTCATCATCATCATCACCATCACCATCATGAGCATCGTCACCATCATCATCGTCATCGTCATCATCATCATGGCCATCATCATCAACATCATTATATGCGTCATTCATCATCATTATTGTCATCATCATCATTATTTTTACGTTCCGTCATCATCATTGACATCGTCACCATCCTCATCAATTGCATCTTCGTCATTATCATTATAATCCTCATCATCGTCTCCACTAGTCTTTCTAGCTATTCCTACAAAATACATAAACACTACCTAGGTCAATCAACTTTTTATGCTTTATTAAAAGGAAGTTAGCTTGCATCTCATACATGTCTCTAGTTGATATTAATATTGTGTAAATATTAAAAAATTAAAAATTATAATATAAATTTTATTATTTAATCAAACTGTATTTTACACTAATGTCTAATATAACTTGATTTGGCTAATATAACTTAATTTTACTACTATATGTAAAATGCTAAATCAAAATAACAGTTTAAAAAAAATATTATAAATATCAGCCTACTTAGACAACATAAGCTATTTGAAAGCAACCCACCTCCATGTGAGGATTTTTCCAAGCTACCTAAATACCTCCAACACTCCATCGGCGTGGTCACCATCCTCATCATCATCCTCGTCATCCTCATCATCATTCCCAACGTTGTCTTCTTCATCATCGTCATCATCCTCATCGTGAACCAACCTCATTGTTGATGTCATCATCATCATCATCAACAACAACAACAATATCAGCATTGTCATCGGAACCCTCATCCTCATTGGCATTATCATCATCATGATCATCGTCACCATTATCATCATCGTCATCATTATCATCATCGTCATCGTCATCATCATCATCATCATCATCATCATCAATATGCTCATCCTCATTGTCATCATCATTATCTTTATCGTTATCATCATCATCATCCCCATCGTTGTCTTCATCATTGTCATCATCTTCGTCGTCATCATCATCCTCAGCATCATCCTCATCATCATCCTCATCCTCATCCTCATCCTCATTTTCATTATCGTCATCATCATCATTGTCATCATCCTCATCATCATCTTTGTTATCATCATCATCGTCGTCCCTATCTCTGTCCTCTTCATAATTGTCATCAATATCCTCATCGTCACCATCCTCATTGCCATCATGATCCTCATCGTCATCGTCATCGTCATCGTCGTCATCGTCGTCATCGACATCATCATCCGTTTCCTCATAGTCCTCATAGTCATTTTCATCATCACCCCATTGTCTTTATCGTCATCATCGTCGTCACCATTACCATCATCATCATCATTACAATCATCATCATCGTCATCACCATCCTCATTGTCATCATCATCGTCACCATCATTATCATCATCATCATCATCAACAGCATCCTCATCAACAGCATCATCAGCATCGTTGTCGTCGTCGTCATCATAATATCATCATCGTAGTTATCATTATTTTTACTTATGTTTTACACTTATAATTGTTTAAAAAATATTCAATATATAAAGTTTTGTATCATATTCTATTACTATATTAACATTATGTGTGTGTGTGTGTGTGTGTGTGTGTGTGTTAAGCATTATATAATGCATTTACCATTATAGTTTCAATACCAACGTTTACCATTTCACTTTTCACATTCAACATTTAACATTTCATTATTCACATTTCACGTTTGCAGGTAATTGGTTAGAGCTCACAGCTCAAATTTCACGGTTGTAGTTGCAACTCACTGCTTGGATTTTGTGGTTCACATTTCACGGTCACAGCTCACTGGTTGGAGCTAACGGTTCAGATTTCACGATTGTAGCTCACTGTTTGGAAATCACGATTCACATTTCACGGTTGCATCTCACTAGTTGAAGCTCATGGTTCACATTTCATGGTTGGAGCTTAGTGTCCATGGTTCAGCTTTCTCATGGATAAATAAGTAAGCATCGGGATCACTAATTTATTTGGAATCCCTAATTTGTTTGAATTTACGGTGAAAGCCCTAATTTGTTTGATTTATTTTACGGTGAAAGCCTTAGTTTTTGTTAATCTACGGTGAAATCCTTGGTTTTTTAGAAAATTGCCATCATCAAATTTATAAATGGTTGTATTATTTTTTTCGCATTGTCCAAATAGTTTTGAAATGATGTAAATGGATGAACTTGGGTTTTTATTTGTCAAAGGTTAAAAGATGGGGTGTGTGTATGAGTGTGTGTGATCGTGTGCATATGTGTTTCCACTTCGTCTAGTATTGAGTCCACCCTTAAGGGTTTCCCTTATAGTGGGAACCCTCCCCTTTTGTAGCTTGTTGTACATTCCCCTCTACGTCACCCTCTACGACCTGCACATTGACAAACATAAGATTAATATATGCATGTATAAATTGCTAGGTTAGCTTATTACTGGAAGTTCACTATTTTGGCATCTTTTCTCTTCACAACATAGTCTTCAATAACACAAAACTCATAGTTATTTGGGGTTCAATGTTGATGGCTTTGGACTATCTAATGTTTTCACCTTTTTGACATTCAAGTTTACTGTGGAATGGTGGATTTTGTTGGGATGTGGTATGTCAATGATGGGATGTTGATGGGCCGCTGGCATTTTAGTTGATGGTATGCGTATGGGTTTTTGGTTTTGATTGCAGTTGGTGATTCTTGATTAAATAGTGGTGGCCCCCTTTGTTAGTATTGTTGCATTACTATTCTCTTGTGCTCATTCTCTTTATTTTTCCTTTGTGTTTTGGATCTATATTGTTGAGTTGTTTTTTTGCGAGTATTTTGCTTGATTTAGCTGTTTAATTGTAATTTTGTTACAATTTATGTTATGTACATTGGAATTGATAACTCATATCAAGGACCAACTTTAACACAATGACCAGTGGAGTGTTAAAGTTGAAAGAGATGAAAATTATGTTTGAATTTATTACAGCAGTCATTTTCTGAATCTATCTTTGTTATCTACTTATGCTTATACAGTGATGATAAAAATATATGTGACAATATACATTGAGAGAGAAAAATTATTAAATTCATCGGTCTTGTTGGTCCTCTAGGTAGAAGGGGTTGTTTATGCACCTTTACAGTACACCTTGGTCTTGTGGGTATGGGGGTTTCCTTACCATCTTGTTCCGACCCCTTTGGTTGACTTGTGGTCCTTCATCTTCTACTTGGTCCTAGCACCCTAATTGTGTGTGGTACCTTGACCATCTTTGGTATGATGACTTAACCTTATTACTTTTATTGTTTTATTTTTATGTGACCACATGACCTATGGTACCCTACTCTAAGTGTACTCAACTTTATTTTATGTTTTATTATGGTAACCACCCTAAAACCTAGGGTTTCCTAAGTGCCCATTCTAGAAGACTTGCCAAGCTTATATATTGTGTTCATAACTTCACTCTTCGAGTATCTTGGCATTATATAAGTATAGATATGATTTTTGCTGGACCCAGCATAGGGTTATTGCTACTGTAAATTTGAGTACACTTAAAGTAGGGTACCAAAGGTCATATGGTTCCTCTTCTAGGGATTTTATACTTGTTTTGTGGATTGTGAACCGTGATCTCCAACTCCTAAGCTCCAACCATGAAATCATGTGAACCTAAGCCATCAAGACTCTCTCTCTCTCTCTCTCTCTCTCTCTCTCTCTGTATGTCTTCTGACAGCTTGTCCTTATAGTGACAAGAGCTGACTCAAAATGTCTGAGTATAAGACAGATCCAAACAAGATCTATATAGCATTATTATTTTCTTTAATTATTGTTCATTAGTTAAACTTTATTGTAATTTTGTTATTATTTATATTTTGTACATTGGAATTGATAACTCATCTCAAGGACCAACTTTAACGTAGTAACCAGCGGAGTGTTAAAGTTGAAAGAGATGAAAATTATGTTTGAATTTTTTACAACTGTACTTTTTTGGATCTAGTTTTGTTATTTACTTCTGATTATACATTGATGCTAAAAATATATGTGACAATATACCTTGAGAGAGAAAAAATATTAAATTCATTGGTCTTGTTGGTCCTATGGGTATAAGGGGTTGTTTCTCCACATTTACAGTAAACCTTTATCTTATGTTTTATTATGGTAATTACTCTAAAACCTAGGGTTTCCTAAGTGACCATTCGAGAAGACTTGCCAACTTTATATATTATGTTCATAACTTCACTCTAGGAGTAGATTGTCTTGAAAGAAGTATAGATCTAATCTTTGTTGGACGCATAGGGTTATTTCTATTGTAAGTTGACTGAATGGGAATTGATAACTCATATCAAGGAAAAACTTTAACACGGTGACTAGTGGAGTGTTAAAGTTGAAAGAGATGAAAATTATGTTTGAATTTATTACAACAGTACTTTTTTGGATCTAGCTTTGTATTAGTCATAAATCCTTATTTAGCTACTAGGTTTCGCATTCGTCACCTAACCATTCATGCAAAACAGTAACCATAAACCTGACTATTGATTTAAGGAACACTTCTTGAGAAATACATAGGTGAAATGTAATCTTGAATGACGTATCCCATGGTGCAGACAAAACCAAACATTATTTGTCAGATTTGTCTTCCTCGAGCGAGGGGATTTTAGAAAGACAAGACGAAAGTGAGACATCTAAAAGGTCTACAACATGTATATCAACTAGATGTCAAAAGATAAGAAGAAAATTCCAAAGACGCATGGAATTTTTTCTCGCTGAGGGGGGGTCATGCTTTTATGAAGAGGATACCATAGGCAACATCGAGGTTCCCTTGAGGTACAAACATATAGTGAAACAATGGGTACCCAAGGATCTTCCTCAACTAAACACAGATTTTTGTGTGGATGAGAGGATATATCGAATTGTACCATCGTCACTACATGGTTTGGGGTTGTTTTTGGATGGATGGCATAATGGTCGGTTACAGAAAATGTATTGAATTGATGAAGTATGTTGGACCCTATTACAACTACACAGACTGGATGTGACTGGTCCAATACGCAAGAAGTGTGCACAGATATGGGTTGTCTGCAAATTATTTACAGCTGAAAGACAGGGATCAAAATAAATGAGTGACTTTGTGCATTGAAGGAATGCCAAAATATACAAGGAATATTTCTGGATTTATAAACAGCACACAACTAGGGTCTACACTTGAGCAACCCAATTACATATTTGACAAGCGTGAAGGAAACCGTGTTTTTGTGTGTGTCATTAAATCAATAGTTGTAGGGGAAGAGTTGTTTATTAATTACAATTTGAATCGAATAGATACACACGCGATCACTATTGAATATGTACCTATAACAATTTACCCAACCTTTAATTACTCAATCTAATATATTATGTATTTTTTTGTAGTCTATTGTTCTATTTTAGTTAAAATTTTATATATTTGAGACCTGGGGTAGAGATCGGGGCATCTCCCTAGAAGCTGATCAGAAGAGTACACCTGCATCATCGAGGCAGCAGGTATACATCATTGCAATTATACAAATAGAATATGAACAAAATGTTTATTTATTATGTTTTTTCGTGAGTATAATCGTTATGTTTAAATAATGTTATCTAGGTTTTTGTTGCAGGGTCTTAATCGGGGTAGCTCCCTACCGCTAGTAGATCAGACAATACCTGCCTCGTGGCAGCATGTATACTTCATTGTTATTTTACTACTATAATATGTGCAATATGTATTTTTATTATTTCTTTTTATTAGTATATTGGTTTCAATTATATAATCAATTATGTATTTTTCATCACAGACAAGTGATCAGGGTATCTCCCCGACAGTTCATCAAATGAGTAGAACATCATCGATGCAACAAGTAATCCTTATTGTAATTTTACTACTATAATATGCGTAATCTGTTTTATTTTTACTTACTCTTCTTGAGTATATTGGGTTCATTTCGTTATTGAATTATGTAGTTTTCATCACAGGTAAGCGATTTGTTTTTTTTCATGAGTACACTAGTTTCTTTTCAATAATATTTTATACAATTATTTGTTGCAGGGAAGTGATCAGGGCAAGTCCCCAACTGTTGATTAAATGAGTACACGCTCCTTGATTCAGCATGTATATCTACTTCTAATTGCACAAATATAATATGACCAATAGGTTTTCTATGTTAGGTATTTTACTTGTGTATATTGCTTTCATTATGATAATGTTTTCTACATTTTTGTTGCAGGGTGATGATCGAGGTGAGGCCCCAACCGTGGATCAGATGACACCATCCTCGAGGCAGCATGTATAAGTAATTGTAATTTTTAAAATCGAACATGAGAAATATGTTATTTTATTATGTTGTTTTCCTCAGTATATTGCTTTCATTTTACTAGTAATGTTTTATATATTTTTGTTATAGGCTACGATTCAACAATTGATCTAGCATCAAATAAATCAATCGATATTGATGTGACTCGGATCATGCGTGATACTAGCATTGGATCTTCGAGTGACCCAATTAAAATGATAGAGAAGACCTTTAAAAAAATAATGAAGATATCTTTCATCTATTATTCATTCAACCGCAAACAAACGATATTAAAGCAAAGGTTGATGTTTTGGTGAAGAGATCTAAAGCCTTGAAAGTAAGTTGTAGTATCTTGAATTATAATATAAATTCATTTATGATTTTATAATTTGCACTTGTATATGATCGCGAACTAACATATTATTTTCATCTACAAGATTTTGTACGCCCACGAACTAGTGGTGAGAGTGATGTTGGTATTAATGATGCTCATGGAGAGTCATTGCATGAGAAAATGACGCCACCTGCATCACATGTGTCGTTGTCGATTGAACAATCCGTGGCACAATCCGTGACACCCCTGATTCCATATGTGGGTGTAATCGCTAGTGGTCGGAGCACACCAAGTTGTACAGAACAAGGGGTCGATGCAGAGATTAACAATGATAATGCTCAAGCATCTTTTCCTGGATCTTCGTGTGTCACTAGCACAAGTACACTGGAGACAACATTTTTGGTGGACGACAATCTTCTCCCCACAAATATAGAGAAGATCTCAAGTATTTATACATTGTTTAACCTATTGTTTGTAATTTGATCGTAATATTATCAAAAAACATTGTTTTACAATTAATGATGACATGTTCATCTTGCAGGAAATTATGTTTCTTATAAACATCTAAATGATCTCTCATTGGAGATCTTTGGGCCCACAATCCGCACAAGGTGAGATAAACAAACATAAAATTTAAACGATGAGCTCACTAATCGCATGGTTGGCATGTTAGACAGTGAGACCTTCAATAGAGAGGAAGTCCTAAATAAGGTTGGACAACATATGAAGATTGTGAGGAAACAATTTAGGGTTCATCTAGAAAGAAAACCTAGGTATGAGCGCCCTCCAATGATTCTAGCAAGAGAGTGGAAATCCATAGTAGAAGATGGAAAGGAGAATACTTTGAGAAAATAAAGAAAGCTACCACTAGGCAGAAGAAGGTATGCAATACGTACTTTCAACAATATAATTATAAACCTTATTATTATTATTAATGTTTAGATCAAATTTGAAACATGTAACATATTTCAACATTTTCATAGTTTGTCAAACACATCAAAGGCCACCAAGGCCAGAGAAGAAAAAATTAGACAGCACAAGCTTGGGCCTGGTGGTTATTCCAATTTGGCGACACAAATTTTAAGTATCAAAAAACCAATATTACATCTAGGAAAAAAAATTGCAGTTTGTTTTTTCATTTTATTGAAATTTAAATGGTAATTCCATGGCATTATGCAAATATGTAGGTCGATTGATTCAATGAAGTGCCCACATAGGAAAACTTCAAGCTTGGCTTCCAGCATGACTATGGAATTGTTGTTGAACGCCGAAATAATTTGTCTGGGAAAACACAATCTTATGGTGATCCATCTTGCATGCATGTATATAAAATCAATGAAGTTTATTAAAGAATGATTACTTATGCAATATATTCGTTATAATTATTTGCAATAAAATATTGACTCAATTTTGAGCAAAAAATCCACAATCCACCTAATGCCGAGGATAGAGGACAACCTATCGAAGGTCATTCTTCGAGTCTAGGTAATGAATGAATTCATATGCTACAATTCAAAAAATTTCATTTCAAATGGTGAATATCAATTGTAGTTTTTCATTTTTCAACTGCAGAGAATACAGAGGCCCATACTATATAAGATGAGCCTATATAGGGACACAAAGTAAATGATGTGGCCACAACAGGTAAAAACACCTATGTAATATTTTGTTTTAATGAAAAAATAGTCATTATAAATTCATAAGATATCAATTTAACATTTTTACATTATTGCAGCAAATCTCGACCCCTTGCAACAACATCCACGTCGCGAGTACTCTACCAGGAAGTCAATACGACAAGTTGTAGATGCGATGAGCACTGAAAGACAAGTTGAAGTAGACGAGTTGCTTGTTGATTTTCAAAAAAGAGAAAAACCTAGAAAGAAATGACTTAATAAACACTATCTATACTTATTTTTGATAATAAATTAAATCCACATTTTTTCATATAAATTTAATATTTGTGTTCTAGTACATGCATTGAATATGGGAAATTGAGAGTGATGTGAGGGGGGGGGGAGAGGGGCCATGAGAGCTTTTGCCTTCACGTGGTTGGCCCTGATTAGTACAAAATAATTTACTGGAGTCATTTAATCTTGGAGCAAACCCCCCTCGATCAAACAGATTAACAACAAAGTCAATTTTGAATTCGTTGTTGTTATGGATCGAGGTAAGTTTGCTCCAATATTAGACATCTCCAATAAATTCTTCTTGAAACCAAGAGGAGCTTATTCATGAGTGTCAGTTTGTTCTATCAAATTTTTAGTTTGTTTTCATCGATTAAATCCATGTTTGAATCCAGGATGATGAGGGGCTAGTCCAAAAAGAAGGCTCAGAAGGTGATGGGAAGCATTGTAAAGGTATATTGGCATACTCATAAAAATGCATCTTAGACTATTAAATAATGATACAAATATGGCTTGTATTGGTTTTCTATATATTTATGTAGGTTGAATGATTTGACACTGCAGGTACTACACAAACTTAACAATGGTTGGGTTGTGATGAGGGGAAGTATGTTGTTTTTAATTTCTTTTCAGATTATGTTCATGTTATATATTTCATGCCACATTACTGTAGATACGTCCTAAAGGGTTCACTAGGTTTGGATGGTATGACATGTCATGTGATGGCATTTTCCAAAAAGTGGGGCATGGTAGGTCTGGAAGGTTTATTGTAAATGTGAGGAGTGTTCTACATATGAGTGTATACCTATTTCTCACTACTGTTGGTGGATCATCTATCTCCTGGTGAAATTGGTTGACTGTTTTGACCCTACTCTAGCTTAATAACCAACCTATTTATAGCATGTAACATTTATTTCTGTCCCTTAGCCAAGTCATTTAAGGCACTAACCAAGCTCTGAAATGTCATTATATCTTTATCTTCCCCTTGTTCCCTTTCCTCTATCAAAGTGTATCCCTGTTGGGTCCATGTCTGAATCTGTGTCCTCTAATTTAATCTCTTCAAATTCCAGATCCTCTGTGTACATGCCCTTCCTTCTTCTATAAGTCACAAAAGCAGTTTCTTCTAGAATCATTTACTGTTCATGTCCAAGACCACAGCTGGCAAGAAACATGCTCTAATACCACTGTAATATCCCAACTGATATTCTATCCTTATACCAATATGTAAGGATGATGGGTTTGTACTTTATGTATTTCAGGTGTGTTTCAGAAATAATTTATTTTGCATACAAAATATGTTATGTGCCAAAAAACCATAAATATGATAGCTCTGGAGATAAAATAGGAAATAGGGCTCAGTAATATTTTAGTAACATACCACAATTTATCGCTTTGAATATTCTTCAATATCCAAACGACATGCACGCCATGCATCCACTAGATCTCCAAAATGTTATTCCTTCTTAGAGGTGGTGCCCATGCATAATAAAAATGTCTTTCTTTTGAAAGAGATATTATTGGAACAGCTCCAATATTTAGTCGATGATGTCGAAACTTTCTAGGAATGTTTGTATGTCCTATCTGAAATGAATGGATGATACAGGCAAAAGATTTTCCTCCTCCAGCATCAATAGCGAATTGATTTTCTCAAAAAGGGTGACACCCTTGCCTCATGTGTTTTTTGCTTGTAACTTATGCGGATGAATAGTAAATGGCCTGATGATCTCCCGATATAATAATATGACCCCTTCGGTGATGATAGTAGTAACATGCAGAGAAAATAGGAACTTTTGGACCCTACGAATTGCTCCTTGGATCTCCAATACGCCCCTAGCAGTAGAAACATGATCCATGGGAACTTATCTTCCTTAGTGTGCTAAATCTCTTAAGATTAATGAATGTTTGAGATGTTGGTGATAGATCTGAGTGATCTATCCGGAGAGTGATTAGGGCATATAGATTTCACTACCGAAAACACTTGCTAGTTGAAGGCTCTCGTCTCCAACCCCAAGTTGTTGTTGCGGCTACGATTGTTACTGCTCTTGAAACCAAACTCAAAAGTGAATAATAACCAAAAAAAAAAAATTGTTTGACTTATCTTCTTATATAGCTTTTAGGGTTTGCATGTAAATTTTAGGGTTTGCATAACTTTATGTTTGCATGCATGCGATTCTAACTGCCCATTGACTTATGCAAGATGAAATAAGGCCTGCATGCTTGTTGATATATGCTCCACTGACCTTCTACAATCTACTAATGATCTAATAACACTGAAGTGATGTTCCTTTCAGCTCATAGTGATATTAGTCCTCATTTATTCTTTTTTATTTAATACTCGCTTGAACATGCGGGAATAAAATAGGTTAATGGGTGTCTCTGTGTGATTTAATTAAAAGAGGACATTACACTTATGTATGTTGTGCTTGTCTATCTTTCAGTGATCCTATGGCTTATTATTGTGTTATGGTAGAAATTGTTTAAAGATCTAGCATAAGTACTATTAAAGTGCAAATCCTAACATGGTACCAATGCCATATTGAAAGAAGTCTTTGTATAGCAATTCGACGAAGGTTGAAATCTAGGGCTTCTTATTCTAGGCACTTCCATCCACAGATCAACTTGAAAAAGAGGTCAAATCAATTCTCCCAAGGAAGGCACACTTTCATGTGGAGGCAGATTCTAAATCTAAGGGTCTTGAGTTTTGGCCTTATCATTGTTGCTCAAGAGAACTAGGGCATCAGATTTTTGGCACTTATGTCAATAGATCCAAAAGTAAAGTATATTTGCTCAACGGGCCTTCAAGAGGCACACATTTTCCTTGGATCAAAATTTCAAGATTTGCAAGTTGAAAAATTAGGGTTTCTCTAACAAACCTTAGGTCAACAAATTTCAGAAGGACCTTGCAGCTAGCACTTGGCTTGAGCATCTCAACTGGTAAGTTCTATAATCTTCATTTCCATTTGAGATTCTCATATTAAGATTGTCAATATGTCAAACAACATCAAGCTTGAAGATAAGCTTGAAGGTGTTGATAAATTCCGAGCATGGAAGTATAGAGTGTTTCTCGTTCTAGAAGAAAATGATTTGGAGAATTATGTTAAGGAAGTGGTTGCAGAGCCAAAGGAAAAAAAAAAGACAAAGCAAGACATAACAAAAACATGGTTAGGGCTAAGAGGATCATTGTTGATTCCATCAAAGATCATTTGATTCCTCATGTCTCATCTTCCAAGACTCTCGGAGAAAATGTTTCATGCTTTGACCAAATTGTATAATGGCAAGAATATCAACCGAAAGATGACATTGAGAACACAACTCAAAAGTGTGAAGATGTAGAAATCAGAAACAATTCAATCTTACTTCACAAGAATATCCCAAATCATTGGACAACTTGAAGCCATTGACAATACAATTGAAGAAGTTGAAATAGTGATGACTACCTTGAATAGCCTGCCAAGGTCACGAGAATCATTCATTCAAGGAATATGTTCCAAAAGAAAGCTAACAAAGTTTAGCAAGTTGTGGGAAGAATGCATACAAGAAGAAGCTAGATTGGTAGCGAGAGAAGAGAAGATGGGTAATGATGAAGATCAAACACTAGCAACACATACAAAGAAAGACAAGAGTAGGAAGGAAGTTCATCTTTCAAAGAAGTCCTTAAAGTTTCAAAAGTCCCAAAGTACTCAAAGAGATTAATTAAATATTAGATGCTGCAACTGCCAAAAGATGGGACATATTGCAAGATATTGTCCTCAAGTAAAAGATATGATAAAAAAAAAGAAAGAATTAAAAGACATCATGCTCATGTTGCAGAAGGTGATGAACTCACAAGTTTGACTCAAAATTATTCACCTCATAACGTGAAGCTCAATGATGATTATTAGTAGGAGAAGCCCTCTACAAGTTGGGTTTCAAAAAACCTATGAAGATGAAAGATGTATCATGAAGAATTTGTCAAAACATGATGATCCTTCCAAGAGATCCAAGAGACCAAGAGATCCAAGATTTGTAAGAATACCAAGAGATTCTTCCCAAACTATGAAGATAGATCCAAGAGGATCTAGTGCATCTAGAAAGCATGAAGACCAAGGTTGAAGTTTCAACAAACTTGATAAAGAAGAAGATCAAACCTTAGAACTTGCAAGGAAGCAAATATCAAGAGGGAATCAAACAAACAAAGATAAGTATTCGAATTGCCATTTGAATTATTTCTTGAATCTCCAAGTGTTTAAATTATATTGTTCATAACAATTGTATGCATATTTATGTTCCTAGAATCAGGAAGTGTATTATGCATGTTATAGTGAATGCATTCATATGGCTAGGATTGATGAATAGTATACTCTTAATATGCATGTGATGGATAAGTACCCTATGGTGTTGCACAACATTCTGTGAACCTGTGTTGTCTAGAATGAAGCCTCTTCACTAACATGTTGAGAGCAATGCACACTCTTAATATGTGTTTTAGTTGAGATGGAAAGCATCTAGAAAGTTACCATGTGCATTCAGGATATGGATGAATATTGTGTTGAAGCATTGGCTAAGATAGTTATATAACTGTGTGATTTATAGCATTGAATGTCAATATGTTTTGAAAATTATGAAATGTTGCTAATAATATGATTGAATTTCACTTGTAAAAAAAATCGTATACTATGACCTACAAAAGAAGGATGATGAGACTTGTTCCGAAGAACAAGTGACTATTGTTCAACAGTGACCTTCAAGTAGATTTACAAAATCAAGCATACTACAGAAGTACAAAGCAAGGTTCAGGGTTCATTTCAAAAAGAGGGAGTCGAATATGACAAGACATTTGATCCAGTGGCCAAACACACTTCTATCAAATATTCAGTGATGAATATTACACTAGATAGATGTCAAGATCATTTTCTTGAATGGTGTAATCGAAGTAGAAGTGTTTATCGAGGAACCTCCAGAATTTGAGACTCTCGACAGAGAATCACATGTGTGCATATTGAAGAAGGCTATGTACAGGCTCAAAAGGAACCCAAGGCATAGTACGCTAAGAAATACAGTTACATGATGAGCTTGAGGATCACCTAGAGTGATGAAGATTTCAACCTTTGCTACAAGTTTGAAGATGGTTGCTTATAGAATACGAGAAGTTAATAGATGGGTGCAAGAGGGAACTTGCAACAAAGTTCAAGATAGAGGATCTTGGTATCCGGTGACCTTGAGAGCAAGAATTTCATCTCAGTAGACCCATTTGATGGGAGATGACATAAATGGATACATAGAAGATCAACAACAGAGAAGGCTACGAGTCACTCCAGTGCAAAATGTCTTGATGCAGAGACTACAAGATGTTAAGATGCAAAGGGAGGATAGTACTAAGTTACATAAGCAGAATTCTTCACTTCATAGATAGTGACTACAACACAGATTGCGAAAACAGATTGAGAGACATTATCACTTAGCCTCTATCCATGGCAAGGGTTGTGCCTTAGTATCTTAGGGATATGCTCAAAGTGATATCGTATGTCTCCCTTCACTAAGAGGAAGTAGATCTCAAAGTTCAAGAATCTTGGCATGATTTTTGGGATTAAATGTGTGGCAAAGACCATATGAGATTTTCCCTAGCCAAGGAAAATATGATGTGTAGATCTTGAAGAGATTCGAGATGTTGGATTGTAAGATGATACTTCTTCTGAGACAATGGATGCTACATTATACAAACAAATGATTAGTTAATTGATGTAACTTCTTATCTTCTTATATAGATTTTAGGGTTTGTATGTAACTTTTAGGGTTTGCATAACTTTACGTTTGCATGAATGCAATTCTAATTGCTCGTTGACTTATACAAGATGAAATAAGGCCTGCATGCTTGTTGATATATGCTCCACTGACCTTCTACAATCTACTGATGATCTAATAACACTGAAGTGATGTTCCTTTCAGCTCATAGTGATATTAGTCCTCATTTATTCTTTTTTATTTAATACCCGCTCGAACATATGGGAATAAAATAGGTTAATGGGTGTCTCTGTGTGATTTAATTAAAAGAGGACATTACACTTTTGTATGTTGTGCTTGTCTATCTTTCAGTGATCCTATTGCTTATTATTGTGCTATGGTAGAAATTGTTTAAAGATCTAGCATAAGTACTATTAAAGTGCAAATCCTAACATGGTATCAACGCCATATTGAAAGAAGTCTTTGTACAACAATCCGACGAAGGTTGAAATCTAGGGCTACTTATTCCAGGCACTTCCATCCAGAGATCAACTTGGAAAAGAGGTCAAATCAATTCTCCCAAGGAAGGCACACTTTCATGTGGAGGCAGATTCTAAATCTAAGGGTCTTGAGTTTTGTCCTTATCATTGTTGCTCAAGAGAACTAGGGCATCAGATTTCGGCACTTATGTCAATAGATCCAAAAGTAAAGTATATTTGCTCAACTGGCCTTGGGGAGGCACACATTTTCCTCGGATCAAAATTTCAATATTTGCAAGTTGAAAAATTAGGGTTTCTCTAACAAACCTTAGGTCAACAAATTTCAGAAGGACCTTGCAGCGAGCACTTGGCTTAAGCATCTCAACTGGTAAGTTCTATAATTTTCATTTCCATTTGAGATTCTCATATTAAGATTCTCAATATGTCAAACAACACCAAGCTTGAAGATAAGCTTGAAGGTGTTGAAAAATTCCGAGCATGGAAGTATAGAGTGTTTCTCATTCTAGAAGAAAATGATTTGGAGAATTATGTTAAGGAAGTGGTTGTAGAGCCAAAGGAAAAAAAAAAGACAAAGCAAGGCGTAAGAAAAACATGGTTAGGGCTAAGAGGATCATTGTTGATTCCATCAAAGATCATTTGATTCCTCGTGTCTCATCTTCCAAGACTCCCAGAGAAAATGTTTGATGCTTTGACCAAATTGTATAAAGGCAAGAATATCAACCGGAAGATGACATTGAGAACACAACTCAAAAGTGTGAAGATGTAGAAATCATAAACAATTCAATCTTACTTCACAAGAATATCCCAAATCAATGGACAACTTGAAGCCATTGACAATACAATTGAAGAAGTTGAAATAGTGATGACTACCTTGAATAGTCTGCCAAGGTCACGGGAATCATTTATTCAAGGAATATGTTCCAAAAGAAAGCGGAACATATTTTCAAGGAATTTATTCAAGGAATATGTTCCAAAATGGATATTTTCTATTTTCTATTATTATTGTTATTACCCCTTTCGGAGATGTTGTTCCTCCGATAAGGGATGTTATTGGTGTATTTGGTCATGTAAATTCTTGAGGTAAAACCTTCGTGGTAAGTTTGGTCAGTAGTACCCACAAAAGAATTATCAAAAGGTGTTTTTGAGTCTTCCAAGGCAAGTCATCCCTGGCAGCAAGGAGAAGTTGACCCATTTGGGTTATTAGGCCTCTCAGCTGATTAGTATAAATAGGAGAGGTGTTTCTCTCATTTGGACAAGTAGAACACTCCAGCAGTTGCACTAGAGAGAGAAGAGAGTGCATCTGCAGAAGAGGAAGCAGTCTAGTCTTGTTCTTGGGTCTTACATTGTACTTTGTTGAAGTCTATATAGAGGAAGTTTTGTTGGGTTTTCTTCCCCACATGGGTTTCACGGGATAAATCTTTGTGTTCTCTTTTGTTCTATTGTGCTTGTTATTCTTTCAGAGACCATTTTTTTGGGATAACAACCTTTAAAATCTTAACATGGTATCAGATCTAACCTAAAAAAAGACATTGTGCAGTAGCTCATATGGCAATCCGACAAGCTAGGGTTTACTATTTCGGATACCTCCCTCCACAAATCAGCTGGAAAAGAAAGTTCATTCAACTCGCCTTACAAGGGCGCATCTTTCTGCTGAAGCAATTTTTTATTCTGAGGATTTTCACTCACTTTTTATTCTGGCATCATATTTTTCAAGGTTTTATCCTTAGATTCGAGAAAAGCAAGATACAGTCTAGCTCACATTGGGGAGGTACATCTTTTCCTCCTCTCATATCTACAAGTGATTAATCACAGTTGGAAAATTAGGGTTTCCCAACCAAACCCTAGTTCATCCTGAAGTTGGTTCCAGAAAAGGTCCTCAAACTGGTAAGTATAATCTCCTATCTTTCATTCGAGGTTCTCAATCATTAAAATAGACAAACAGTACCAAGCTTGATGAAAAGCTTGAGGGAGCAGAGAACTTCAGACCATGGAAGTACAAAATCATGCTCATCCTTGAAGAACGTGACCTAGATGGCTTTATCAAGGAAGAGGTCAAGGAACCAAAGGGAGAAGAGGCAAAGGCCAAACATAAATAGGATATGATCAAAGTAAATAGGATCATAACTAACTCTATCAAGGATCAATTGATCTCCGAGGTATCTTCAAAGAATACTCCTAAAGAAATGTTTGATGCACTAACTATTGTGTTTGAAGGTAAGAACATAAATAGAAGAATGACCTTGAGAAACCAACTCAAGTTCTTACCAACAAAAGAATGACCTTGAGAAACCAACTCAAGGGTGTGAAGATACAAAAGACAGAGACCATACAATCTTATTTCTCAAGAGTATCTCAGATCAAAGAACAATTAGAAGCCAATGGTGATATGGTTGAAGAAGAAGAAGTGGTAATGACCACCCTAAATGGTCTTCCTAGAGAATGGGATCCATTCATTAGAGGAATATGTGTTAGAAGAAAGTTAACCAAGTTCAACAAGCTATGGGAAGAATGTGTACAAGAAGAAGGAAGAATAATAAACAGAGAAGAGAAGCTAAATGATAATGAAGATCAAGCTCTAACTACACACACCAAGAATGGAAGAATCAAAAGGAAGAGTCAAGGTTCATCTCCCAGAAGATCACCTGACTTCAAGAAGAACAAGAAACCTAGAAGGGATTATTCATCTTTTGAATGTTACTCATGTCATAAGATGGGACACTTGCTAGACATTGTCCTCTTAAGAAAGATCATTTCAAGAGGAAGAACCGGAAGTACCATGCCCATGCAGCTGAAGTAAATGAATTAGACAAGGAAAGGACCACATAAAATGAAGACTCAAGTGAAGAGTATGTCCTAATTTTAGCTCTCACAGGTTCAATCACTCATGGAAGTGACACCTGGCTCATAGACAGTGGTGCTTCCAAACATATGACATGACATAAGGATTCACTCTCTTGTCTTACCCAAAAAGACTATTAAAATAAGGTACAAGTTGAAGATGATTATCACTACCCCATCAAAGGAATGGGAGAGGCCTCTTACAAATTAAGAACTGGAAAGTTCATGAAGATGAAAGAAGTCTTATATGTTCCAGGTTTAAAGAAGAATCTTCTTTCCATCTCAGCTCTAGATAAGAAAGGGTTTAAAGTTGCCTTTGTAGATGGTGAAGTCCTTATGTGGTTGAAAGGGAAAACAATAGATGATGCTACTGTAATTGGTGTCGAAGAAGGAGGACTCTACAAATTGAAAGGACACACAAATTCAGCTCTTACAACCAACACCATCAATCCATGTGAACTATGGCATAGAAGAATTGCTCATGTAAACTACAAGGCATCACCAATTGTGAGCAAAGTTGTCACAGATCTACCAGAAATTCAGATCGATCATGAAGGAATATGTAAAGGATGTGCTCAAGGAAAGAACACCAAGAATACATTCCCAAACAAAGACGATCTTGGACATTGTACACTCAGATGTGTGCAGACCAATGCCAGCCACTTTCTTAAGCTAGTAAGTATATTATGTCTCATTTATTGATGATTACTCTCGTAAGACTTGGATATACTTCTTAAAAGGCAAAGACGAAGTATTTGGAAAATTCAAGGAATTTAAGGTTCTTGTGGAGAATCTTCCTAAAAAGAAGATCAAGAACTTAAGATCAGATAATTCAAAGACTTCTGTAAGGAAGTTGGGATTAAGAGGGAGCTTACCACACACCCTATAATCCACAGCAAAATAGAGTAGCAAAAAGAAAGAATAGATCCATCATGGAAGCAATCAAAGCAATGATCCATGATCAAGATCTTCCTATGCATTTATGGGCAGAAGCAACAAGAACCGCAATCTATGTCCAAAATAGAATATCTCGTAGTGCTCTTGGAAACAAAACCCCAAAAGAAATGTTCACTGGTGAAAAGCCCGAAGTGAGCCACCTAAGATATTCAGTGGTCATGTATACATACATGTTTCAAAGGAGAAAATATCAAAGTTGGACCCTTCAGGGAAGAAGGGAATATTTGTTAGATACAGTGAACAATCAAAAGCTTATAGAATTTATATTCCAAGATTCCACCAAATCGAGATCAGTAGAGATGTTACATTTGATGAAGATGAAACCTTCACCAAATCCAGAAAGATCTTTGTAGATGAAGATCATGAAGAAGAGGAGGAGGCTCCTAGAACCATAGAACGTACCAGACCACCAGTTAGAGATATTGAAGAAGATCCTATACAAGAATATCATGACCTAACAAAACCTCAAGAACTTATGGAAACACACCAAAATATGATCTCAACAAAAAGAATACCAGCTTGGGCTCATGATGTAATCAAAGAAGCAGAAAGATATGGTGCACCAGAAGGAAGCAAAAGACAAAACATCTATTCGAACTATGTGGAATTAATGAGCAACCTTGTTGATGAAGAACCGACATGTTTTGAAGAAATTTCGAAGAAGAAGGAATGGATGCAAGCCATAATCAAAGAATATCATTCAATAATAAAGAATGATGGTTGAGATGTGGTGCCATGACCAAAGGACAAATCAGTAGTTTCTTCAAAATAGTTTTTCAAGACAAAGCATTCAACAGATGGCATTATTGAAAAGTTTAAAGCAAGATTTGTTGCACAAGGATTTTCACAAAAGGAAAAAATTGATTATGAAGAAACTTTTGCACCAGTAGCAAGATATGCTTCTATCAAAACTATCATTTCCTTGGAAACCAAGATGAAATGGAAGCAACATCAAATGGATGTAAAAACAACTTTCCTAAATGGATTCATAGAATAAGTATATATTGAACAACCACCAAGATTTGAAACCCACGACAAGGAAACACATGTATGCAGATTAAAGAAAGCTCTATATGGGTTAAAACAAGCACTAAGAGCATGGTATGAATTGATGGATTTCTAATGAATTTGGGCTTTACCAAAAGTAAAGTTGATTCCAACCTTTACTATAAGGTTGAAAATGATGGGATCATGATATTACTATTATATGTAGATGACCTATTTTTGACAGGGAAGGAGAAGCTCATCAGTGAATGTAAGAAGAAACTTGCAACATAATTTGAGATGAAAGACCTTGGCATAATGCACTATTTCCTAGGTCTTGAAGTATGGCAGTTTCCTGATGAGATTTTCCTAAACCAAAGAAAGTACACAGTAAAAATTTTGAAACGATTTGGGATGTTAGATTGCAATGCAATTAACACTCTAACGGTGACAAACCTCAAGCTACCGAATGATGATTCTTTAGAAAGAGTAGATGTCACATTATATAGACAAATTATTGGCTCACTAATGTATTTGACAAATACAAGACCAGATATATGTTTTGTTGTAAACACCTTGATTTAGTATATGGTGGAGCCTAGACATGTTCATCTAGTTGCAACAGAACATGTAAAGAGGTACCTGAAAGATACATTGGACTGTGGCCTCAGATATACAGCCGACAGTGAGTTCAGATTGTGCGTTATACTGATTTGGATTGGGATGGAAGTGCTGAAGATAGAAAGAGCACTTCAGGATGTTGTTTCAATTTGGGACCAGGTGTGATCTCATGGCTTAGCATAAAACAAACAAGTGTTGCCCTCAGTACAACTGAGGTTGAGTACCTTGCAGCATGTTTAGCCTGTAGCGAAGCAGTGTGGCTTCACAAACTATTGGCAGGATTGTTCAATACCAAGATGGATGCAATTGAGATCTATTGTGACAACCAGAGTTACATCAAGTTAACAGAGAACTCGGTGTTTCATGATAAGTCAAAGCATATAGAGATAAAGTATCATTACATCCAGGATATGGTGCAAAGAGGAGTTGTGAAGCTCCAGCATGTTCCTACAGAGGAACAAGTTGTTAATGTGTCGACTAAGCCTTTGTCTCCTATTAAGTTTGAACACTTTCGAGACAAGCTTGGTGTAGTCCGAAAGGACCTCCCAGGAAAGAGGGAGTGATGATGAGATTATTATTGAGGATGAGATGGCAGTGATGCGCTAGTGCAGAAAAGGCCAACATGCATGCAAATGTTGATGAGGTCTGACATTCACTTGTGGATGATAGTATCCTCTTTGAGGATGGTCTTGCAGACAAGAACACTCTCTTGTTGAGAGTGGTCCTAGCCCTTACTGACTGAGGATGGTCTTGTAGACGATAGTACTCTCTTCTAGAGAGTGATCCTACATTCACTTGTAGGATGGTCCTGTGGACAATAACACTCTCTTGTTGAGAGTGGTCCTAGCTCTTACCAGCTGAGGATGGTCCTATGAACGATAATACTCTCTTATGGAGAGTGATCCTACATTCAATTGTAGGATGGTCATGTGGATAAGAACTCTCTCTTGTTGAGAGTGGTCCTAGCTCTTACGGGTTGAGGATGGTCCTACGGATGATAGCACTCTCTTCTAGAAAGTGATCCTGCATTCACTTGTGGGATGGTCTTGCAGACAAGAACATTCTCTTGTTGAGAGTGGTCCTAGCTCTTACCAGCTGAGGATGGTCCTGCAGACGATACTACTCTCTTCTAGAGAGTGATCCTACATTCACTTGTAGGATTGTCCTATGGAAAAGAACACTCTCTTGTTGAGAGTGGTCCTAGCTCTTACTAGCTAAGGATGGTCCTATGAACGATAGTACTCTCATATGTTGAGTAGTCCTACATTTAATTGCAGATGAGATCTGCATTCAGTTGCAGACGACGATATCCTCTCTAAGGATGGACGTATGGACAAGAACACTCTCTTGTTGAGAGTGGTCCTAGAAATTACCGACTGAGGATGGTCCTACGGACGATAGTACTCTCATATGTTGCATTTAGTTGCAGATGAGATTTGCATTCAATTGTAGACGACAACATCCTCTCTAAGGATGGTCCCACAGACAAGAACACTCTCTTGATGAGAGTGGTCCTAGCACTTACCAACTAAGGATGGTCCTACGGACGATAGTACTCTCTTATGGAGAGTGGTTCTGCACTCACTTGCGGACGAGTTTGCACATTCAGTACCAGAGATGATGAGACTCAAGATGACACCAAAGATGATGCTCAAGATGATGTTTATGCTCGAAGAGATGATGCCAAAGATGATGATGCTTGAGAATGCCAGAGATGATGCTCGAGATGATGTCAGAGATGATGATGATCGATATGGTGCCAGAGATGATAATGCTTGAGATAATGCATGAGATGATGCTCAAGACGATACCAAAGATGATGCCAGAGATGATGTTGATGCTCGAGACAATACCAGATGCTAGAGATGTTCATGATGATGATGTTCCATGGATGATGATGATGATGATGATGATGTTGATGTAATTGTGAAAAATTCCTATGACATATAGATTCACCTATCAATTGTAGAGACGTGTTGTTGTATTGTAGAATACCTTGTTAAGAGGGAGTGTTAAAGAAATGTAACCGCGGAAGATATTCTATTTTGTATTATTATTGTTATTACCCCTTTCGGAGATGTTCCTCCGATTAGGGATGTCATTGATGTATTTGGTCATCAATGAGGTAAAATCTTCATTGTAAGTCGGGTCAATAGTACCCACAAAAGTATTATTAAAATGTATTTTTGAGTCTTCCAATGCAAGTCGACCCTCGCAGCAAGGAGAAGTCGACCCAGTTGGCTTATTAGGTCTCTCAGCTAATTAGTATAAATAGGAGAGGTGTTTCCCTCATTTGGACAAGTAGAACACTCAAGCAGATGCGCTAGAGAGAAGAGACAGTCCATCTGGAGGAGAGGAAGCAGACTAGTCTTGTTCTTAGGTCTTACATCGTACTTGGTTGAAGTCTATATAGAGGAAGTTTTGTTGGGTTTTCTTCTCCACGAGGGTTTCCAGGATAAATCTTTGTGTTTTCTTTTGTTTTGTTGTGCTTGTTATTCTTTCAGAGATCTTTTTGTTTTGGTATAACAACTTTTAAAATCTTAACAATGAAAAGCTTCCTTTTGCTCAACACAACAACATGACTCTTTACATTTCTATTGGCCACAATCATTTTTATGTTTCCTTGGGATTCTAGCCATTGGTCCCAATTGATGTAGCTCTACCCACTACATGAACACAAGAAGCATCATTTTGTTATCAAACAGGGGTATACAAAGCAACCAAATTTGTTGTAGAAAGCCAACACCAAGCACAAGCAATAACATGATCAACATTGGATTCCACAAATATTCCAAGTTGGTAATAAGGTATGGTTGCACTTGCAGAAAGAACAACTCATATGCCCCATGGAAAGCACAAACCACTTTGATACGGACCTTACACCATTACCAAGGTTGTGGTGAGAATGTTTTTGAATAGTTTTCCATGCTTCCTCAACTTGCACCTTGTATTTATTGTTGAGTTGCCTTGGCCATACTTTCCACTTTTTATTTCCATGCTTCCTCAACTTGCACCTTGTGATTATTATTGAGTTGCCTTGGCCATACTTTCCAACTTTTTTTGGATACCTTGGAGATGGCACAGATGGCATAACACTTAGCCACTACAAAGCTTAATCCTGATTGCAGTGAGTAAGCTATGTTGAGCTAGATCATGAACATCAAGTTGAAGAGAAACCTCTAATAGAACATACAGCTTTTTTCAGCTGTTAAAGCATATCAACTTCTTCATCTGGGGAAAGCAGTTTATCGAGAACCAAATCAAGTAAAGTTCCCCCATATAGTACAAGATCTTGATGCAATGGGGCTTTTTTATACTCAAAAGGGAAGCACTGATCCAAGTGGCCATCTAAGTCCATATGAATAACAATCTTGATATTCATAGTTTTGGGGGCATGATTTTGTGACACATTTCTCAAGGCCTTCCCATATGTTTTTCAAGGTTGTTAAACCCATTGGCCAAGATCCAACTTTGACCTTTAGTATTCTGTCCACTTAGTTAAAGGAAACCAAAAATGGAGCAAAGAGCGAGGATCCCATTTTTTTTTAACATCTCAGATTTGTCCAACTTAGAGTTCCCATTAAACCCAGCTTCATACTAGGGTTAGGGTTTTTACTTATAATCATTTTGTCATCATTATAAAATATAGTTTCAACCTTGTTTTTTTTGCAAATGAGCATCTACCACCATTCTAGACACTATGTATTGTTAGGTACATTGCGGTATTTTCACCATTTGATTCATTAATAAAATTTGGTTTTCACTACAATACTCTACTTTCAATACCATATCTTGTGTTTTTTCTACAACATTGTGTTCCTCTATTCTTTCCGAGACACTCTGGATCAAATTCAACGACAAATTAACTAGAAAGAAGACTACTTCTGATCATAATTAAAATTAACGTAAGCAAGAGGTTCATATTTCTCCGGACCTCATGCACACAATTGGTTCAAGGCCATGATATCAATGATCAAAGCAATGGCATCACTAACAACTAAATGCAAAGTGAAATTTCTGGTTTGTAACATTTTTATTAGATTGAATTAAATCAAGCTATGTGATATATTTATGATTTCGAGATGCTATGCACTAGGACTAAAGATAAGTCTTACTTTGGCCAAGTGTGAATTCTTTAAATTACCATTCTCAATGAAACATAACAAATCAAATTAAGAATTTACAGAAAAAATCGTCAAATAAAAGAACAAATGGTAAGGAGTATTGCTTCTTAGCTCACTTAAACAAAAGAAATAAACAAAAATACTACGAAAACTGACACTCCGTGTTAACCTTCCCTTTGATCTACCAATTTAATTCTATTAGCTACCAATCACAGTTTGTAACACAATATACACTAGGAATTCATGAAATCTATTTTTATATCTAGTTTACCATTAGAAGGATCAAACAAGCCTTCCAACATAATTGAAGAAGCAAATACTGATGAAACAAAGGGCATTCCATTGCTATGCTCTTGATCTAGATTACAGTCGATATTTCCAACTTCTATTGGATGCTTCAAAAGTTTCACACCTTGTTTCCACTGTCTTGGACCTGGACCTAACAATTTCACAAAAAGATGAAAAAAACATTACATGTCTATGTTAGTAATAATAAAATAACAATTTAATTTTAAGGTGATCAAACTGATATATGTGATTCCATTGTTTATGGGACAAAGGACCTTTTCGTGCAACAATTTTATTACTTAGAAGTTAGTGTATAATCATGTACATAATTTATCCCCTCTAGATTAGAACTTATGACCTTCAAGGAAGAAACACATGTTCTTATTACGAGACACAACACATTAATACGAATTCCATTTGAATACACACAAATTTTTCATCTTTAACAACAGTTCAAGTATATTTCTTTATAATTTTTTTAGACTCCATGATTTTACTGAATATTTTTCATTTCAAAGATCCATTTCAGCATCTAAACACATGACTCTCAACCTTCATAACATGGAAACATTGACACACATAAAATTTATGAAGTTACCATATCAAATTAACAGATTATGCGAGGTATTGAACCTGGTTTTGTAGAGATCACAAGAGAATCTTCTGGGTCCATAACCCAATCCATCCATAAAACAACTCCATGACATAGTCCAAACTTTGAAAATGGAACCTGCAAGCCATGTCAATCAATTTCGCATGGAAAGCTAAAACATGGAAAACAAATAATTAAAAATGTAACACTCAATACAACAGTGAATGGTTCAAGAACGACAAACTGAAATTTGCCCAAGTAACCGGGTGAATGGTTCAAGAACATTAAGCAAGGTTTCAATTATAAGCTGCATAAATATCGAATAAAGGTAAATGTTAAAACCTCATGATTGCATGAAAATGTCACAATATTTAGATAATGATGAATGGCAACCCATGGGCTCCTCTTGCCCTTCCTGCATCTAGTTGAACTTGTATGCATATTCAACATAACTGTCATTCCGCCCCACAATGTATGGTATCTGAACTTTGTACATGTTTCCCCATACCAATAATTGTGTACAATTACTTTATAGTTGAATTATTGAATAACTTACACTAGCCAGCTTTTTCATAGCATGCAATCGCAAGTTTCTATAGAACATGCCATCCCTAAGAGCTGAATGCTCTAGGTGCCAATGTATGATCAGTGTTCACAAACAATGCTTTCAAAGTTATATATTGATCAACATAGACTTATTTGCACAATAAAGATTTGAAGTGTCCTCTCTTGAGTCTTATGTTCTCCTTAAATGTTGGAGATCTCCAATGACTGTTACCACTACCTCAACTGATTGTAGCGTATTCTTGTAGTTGGTGGCATTCTGTTGCAATCCTGAATTCTACTTGCAGCTCTTGTTACTGTTAGCTGCTAAAGCTAAACATATTTTTACTGACACCATTCCTAAACAGAGTTAGCATTGTCATATTCAATTTTGAATTCATTAATGATTTCTAGACTACAATTTCTTTTATCGCAATTCCCTCTAGGAAAGTCTGAAATTTGGAAGGGCAATGTCCTTGTTGCTATACCGCACCACTCTATGGAGAATTATCATATGTTAACATCTGTTTTCTATCTCTACTGTGCTGATTGGTTGAAGTTTTCATTTTTTAAATTCTAATTCAGTATTTTTTTATTATTTCAAACGTTTAAATTTGTACACATGCATAAATCATATTTAAGCTTTAAAGAAAACTAACCCAGTCTCAGGTTTTATAAGGATTGAAAATAAGACAAAATAAATCTCACCCAAATGAAATAATATTGCTTCGTTATAGTTACATAAATTCTATCTATATATAAAGACTTCAATATTTAAAACCCAATAAAACAATTTTTTGATAAATTATCCAATCTGGAACCATATAATGCACTCTGAAATTCCTGCTCTGCTACAACCAGCTCTGCAGCTTCAAAAAAAACTATTGCTTTGGTCTTTTCATCTGCAATTTTGATATTGACTGGTAGATGTAAGTTACTTCAACTAATTTATAACTTCTTAGAAACTCGCCAGCTTCTCTGCTACAGTTGCAATCCCTGCATTACCTGGGAAATAATTACCTTAAAAGGTCTCAACAAGCAGCCTGGAATCACCTTAAATAGCTTTTTATTCCCTAGACAGATTGAGGCCCCTCTATGCTCACTCGGCATTCATATATAAACCAATATAAACCACCACCACCTCTTCAGCATCATTGAAAGCTTGTCCCCTACACCTGAGTGCCGAGTTTTCTTTCTAAAAGCCCCATGAAAGCAAACCCTGCAAAACTCCTCAAAGATTTTACCAGTACATGGACCAATTACTTCCTTGTCTACCACCGACTAATTTCAAAATCAGAAACAAACACAAGTATGGTTTCTTTTGGTCTAGCATTAACTCTGAAAATCAGCAACAGACTCCAGTAGAATAACATTTGCATTCCATAACTTATAAGCATTAAGATCTATTTGTTGGAACACAGAGTGGTACTGAGAGGCCGGGGGCGGGGGAGATGGCAGTGCTCACACCATCGTTTGGGGGTTCTCATACCATCTCCAACAATGGTGTGAGTACCCACTCACAGATTTGCAGACACCAATCTGACAGGGACACCAATCCCTTGTCCAAGCACCAACTTGCTATTTGCAGGCACCAACCTATGAGGACACCAATCCTCTTATGAGCACCAACTCAAATTTGCATCCACCAATCTGTTAAGTAGATGAGGGCACCAATCCTTTGTAAGCACCAACTTACAATGCAAGCACCAACTTGCTCTCTTCAAGATCTGATCATCATGAAACTGCCTTCACATATCTGCCTTTCTTATTCAATCTCTGCTTCTCTGTCTCTTTTTCCTTCAAAATATGCTACAAGATTTGTCCTTGAACGTTTCTGCTTTTAGCTTCTGTCTAAACTGCTTCACAAAGGGCTACTCAAAACTAGGTCAAGGATGCTTTCCAAACCTGCTCAAATTCACCCTGAAGTCTGCCAAAATTGCCTTTGAAATCTGTTCTTAAACAGTCCCTCAATTTTGCCAAAGATGATTTTCAAATTCTGCCACAAATTTGCTACAAGAATAGGCTCAAGATACCCCTTAACAAACTAAAGAAAGTGCCCAAAATACTCTTCAAAACAGTCTACCAAAACTGTCTTTTCCCCTGCTAAAATCAGTTTAGATTCCTCCAGAGATTTGTGCCTTCCTTAGTTATTGAAAACCTCTCCCATGCTCTTCATTTCAACCTTCTTAGGACTGTCTTCGACCTACTTCTCTTCTTTCTCAGATCCCCATATATTTGTTCTCTCAATTCTACTCAATTTTTTCAAATGACGATGCCTTCCCTTATATTTATAGAAGTCAAATGTCTTTTCAGATTGGGGCCAACCTATGGTATTGTTTAAACATTTATGGTTTGAAAGAAGGGCCGACTTGCAAGTTATAATAGGGTTTCCATCAATGCTTAAGACATCCCCATATGTTGGGATAGTGTCCACTTAGTCACCCAAGCATTAGACTTGTGGCACCCCTCCTCAAAGCCATGACTTTATGCATGCATATAGACTGGGCATGCATATTTTTATATTGGCGGGCATTCCATACGTTTTGTGGGAATTTTATATGCTGCTGCAAGCATTTCTCATTAGTCTGGAGGGCATTTTGACTAGCCTAGTAGGCATTTCTCAAGGCCTACGAGCATTTCCCTTGGGCCTGTGGGCATTCTTCTATGCATTGGCAGGTATTGTCTTGACAGTGTGGGCATTTCTACAGAACAGTGCGAGCATTTCTTCAACCTTGCTGCAGGCATACTCTTCTTTATGCTGCGGGCTTTTTCTTTCATGCTTGCAGGAATTTTGTTAAGGTCTGCGTGCATCTCTTAGTACCATGCAGGCATTTTCCTTGATGTTTGGCTTCACTTCAAATGTTGCTTCTTTATGGCACTTCACTTTCTCATGGCACTTTTAACTAAGGTTGAGATCATCAAGCATTTCCATGATAAACATTCTTTGATTTGCACTTCCAAGGATATGCTAGGACTTTGACATCAATGACAACACTATTCAAAAATCTCCCCCTTTGTTATTGATGGCAACACTTCTGTAATTGCTATCCCTGTCAATTGCTCCCCCTGTCTGCACTCTACATTTCCTCCCATTTTGACATCAATGAACAAAGGTCTGCGACTCTGCCCACCTCGACACATGTTTCCCTCAAGGAATTGAGAAAGTACCATTGCTTGAAGTGTCTTATTTTATTGCAAAACTCAAGATTTCATTGAAGTGTGCCACACTGAAGTTTAGAGATGCGTAGTCTGCTCATGCAAAAGGTAGATGCCCAGATTTTCATGTACTATGTTGCTGCCATGAAATCACTTCAAGTTTCTTTTAGAACACTCAGACAAATTGAGAGGATAGTTCTGAAAATAGGCCAGGAATGTGGTCGCACACTTCTTCAAAGAGTCCTTTTATAACTCTGCTACCAAAAGCTGTCAAGAGTGAATTCTTTTGATTCTGAGATGGTCTGCTCATAAATTGTGTCCTTAATCAACTCTAAAATGGCCCTCAACAAGTTTTAAAACTGTCAAAACCAAGCCTTGCAAATATCCTTCTGCATGTTGAATCGTTATGGTCTAGGAATCTTTGGAATGTTGCTTCAGCTAGACACCTACAGAGAAAAGGCATGACCGCAATCTCAGAGCAACCTTCCTGGGATTTGCTTGTTATTTTGTCAGCAGCTTTAATTCTTTGTTAAGATCTGATATCACTGTATTTGTGTATTGTCCTTCTTCATTAATTTCTCCTTTCTTCTTTAATATATTGTCAACATAGGCTTTGAATTTGATCAAACAAATGATAAATGACATCTGCCATAAATATCTTCATACCAAGTTCACAAGTAAGCTCACAGGTCTTCCTCTTCCTTTCATTCCACCAGACTGTGATATTCCTTTGATGCTGTATAGTTGGACTCTTCAACTGCTTAAGTAAAGTTTTCCAAAGATTTCAGAGTCAAAGCTTGTACATGAACTTTTTCACAATTTTTTGACTATTGGTTGATGTCTTCTTTGCTTTCTGCCTTAGATGAACAAAATTCTGTCACATTCTCAGTCTCTTCATATAAGGAACACAGTCATGACATAGACTTTGTGCATTATCCCTATTAGCCTTAATATTACAGTTAGACCTGCTATTGTTTTCATCTAGTTCTTTGAATACCTCATTTTTAGCGCATGGTACTCAAATTATTGTTAGATACTGTTCCATTAAAGGAAATAGAGATATGTTCAATAGTGTCTTCAACTATACAAGGTTGCATAGCCACTCAAGAGATCTTCTTTTATCAACATGTGACTTCCCCTGTCGACAATTCTCCCCCTTTCAATGATGAAGGGATACATCTTTCTGAAGATTGTCAGCTACAGAATCTTTCAAAAAATCATTTCACACTAATATGCTGGTCCAGACATGGTTATGGAACTACAGTAACAGCTGTAGTCATGATGTCTCCTTCAATCGCCTGTCATAGACCTTTTTCACCTGTAGCATCAACTGCTCTCAGAGAAGCATCGAATCATGCTTAACAGTCCTCAACTCTATTAAAAAAAAGTCCTCAACAAAGTTGGATAAACATGAGAAATATGCAGCTGGGCTATTCTCAATCCTTCAATAAAGTATGCCAAAACAATCACCGACATATGCTCCTATCAATTATCCGCATACTTTATGATGACCACTACCATGCTCTGGTATTGTCCCATTGTTGTTTCTCTCATAGGCTTTTCTTCTTCAACTGCTACAACAGTTAGTTCATCTTCTGTCATTATTGTAACTGTTGACTGGTTGTCTTCAGTCTTCTTATGTTTTTCTTCTTTGACCGCAGGTTCAAGAGAGGTGCTACTATCTTCGTCATCTTTAATCTGATTTCTTGCAATAAATTATAATACTAGCATCTTTCTTGTTCGTGTTTTCTTCTCCAAACTTTCTTATACTTGATACATGCATTTTCTTCCAAAGGAGATTTTACTTAGCTTCTACAAAACTTTGCTATGTGACCATATTTGTGGCAATTGTAGAATTCAATGTTGTGATTCACTAATGGGACAAATGGATCGTAACTTCTATCAACAGCCTTATGAGATGCAAAGTCATTTTTGGGAGATTTATAGTCACCCCTATTTCTCGCTCGATCGTTCCTTCCATAAGCTCTGCAATTTATAGCCTTATGTCCAAAAATATTGCAAGAATAACAATAGCCATGAAAGATTCTTTTATACCTGGGAGGAAATGGTCTTCTTGGTAATGCACCCCTTTTGTGCTCATGCTTGTCTGACTTAAGCTGATCATGGCTTCTTTGGTTGTCTTTGCTTTGATGAGAGCTTTTGAGAAAATCTGCATAACTCTTAGGCTTAACCTTTTCTTCAACTTCCTTCTTTTCTGGCTTGGAATCTTCACCTTCTCCTTCTTGACTAATGCCATAACCAATACCAAACTTGTCAAGTGGAGACCTCTGACAATTGAGGATATTTTATAAAATAGCTGAGCTCTTTTAAACTTCAGAATGTTATTTACTTGAGTTGTGGGCTTATCAATTTCCTTTCTTAGAATAGCATTTTCTTCTTCAATTCTTGCATAATCCTTTTCTTCGTTCTGTAGCTAGCTTAACATCAACTCTTCAATTTTATTTTGTTCTTCTAACTGATATTTCATATCAGATCCTTGTAAGAATTGTTCTTCCAAAGACCTGTTATTTTCGAGTTCTCCTTTTAATGAGACAATCACAAGCTCTTTTGCTTGACAACACTCTTTCTTCTCTTGAAGTTCTCTAGTTAGGTCTTCTTCAATGTCCTTGGCCTCTACTATTTGTCTTTCTAGATCAACAATGAACTTTTCAGCTTCTTCATGGTTCTTATGAACTTCTTCTAGCTGCCTTGTCAACCTTTCTTCAATTTTCTTTGTCTCTTCCTTTTGAATCATAGTGCTCTTCAAGTTTGTGCTTAGTTGGGCATTCTTTTCTTCTAGATCCCTTCTTAGGGATATAATTTCAACATCTTGCTTCTTGCATATTTGACCCTTCTCCTCTAGTTGACTTGTCAAGGCTTGTGCTTCTTCAATTTGTGCTTTTAGACCAAGGATAATCTTTTCAATCCCTTCTTTTGAAATTTGATCCTCCTCTTGATACTTCTGCAATTTTTCCCTTAATGACTGGTTTTCTTTTTCAGCTTTCCTCAGTTCGCTTAGAGCACTGATGAATTATCCTTCAAGATCCACCTCTCCTTCAATTTTGGATTCTTCTTTATCTTCAGAATCATTGCTTTTGCTATCAATGACTTCATCATCTATTTTAGGGTTTCCTTTATTTTCAAATGATTCTTCCTTGGCTATGAGTAGGGCATCTTCAATGTTGTTTCTTTCATTAGATGAGTTGCTTGCATCTGATTCTTTGATGTCCTTTTCAACTATGTAAAAACTTTGTAATTTATCCCAAAGTTCTTTAGCTAATGCACATTTTCCTATTTTGTTTTTCACAGAATCAGATAATGCACCCAGGATGGCATCCATTGCCATTGTGTCGTCCTTCTTCAACTTCCTTTTGGATTCAGAATGTGGTGGTCTCTTTGGAGTGATGTAACCTATAACAACTTAGTTCCAAATATCAAATCCTATTGCCATCAAGAATACTCTCATGCTCATGCTCATGCTCCAAATGACATAATTTGTCCCATTAATATTGGTGCTCCATTCTCAACTAACTCTACTTACTTATCCATGTGTTTTCTGAAAGATCTTCCTTCTAGTGGTCAAACTTATCGAAGGGAACCTTGCTGTAATACCAACTGTTGGAACACACAGTGATATTGAGAGGGGGGGAGGGGGGAATCAATATAACACTTTTGTCAATTTTCAATTCTTTAATCATGTATCATTATCAATCATAAATATTCATCAACATAAAAATTCAGTACACAAAATCTTTATATAGAAACTCAATTTATTGAATTGATAAAACCATAAATTACAATGAGTTGTAGGAGACACCAATCTGACAAGGACACCAATCCCTTTGCAAGCACCAACTTGATATTTGTACGCCCCAACCTGTGAGGACACCAATCCTCTTATGAGCACCAACTCATAATTAGCAAGCACCAACTTGCACTTAGCAGGCACCAACTTGTTCAAGGGATGAGAACACCAATTCTCTTGAGCACCAACTCAAATTTGCATGCACCAATTTGTCAAGTAGATGAGGAGCCCAATATTTTGTAAGCAATAGCTTACAATGCAAGCAACAACTTGCTCTCTTCAAGATCTTATCCTCATGAAATTGCCTTCACACCTCTATCTTTCTTATTCAATCTTTGCTTCTTTGTCTTTTCTGCCTTCAAGATCTGCTATAACATTTGTCCTTGAATGTTTCGACTTTTAGCTTGTCTAAACTGCTTCACAATCAATTGAACAATCAAAAACAAGGTCAAGGCTGCTTTCAAAACCTGCTCAAATTCACCCTAAAGTCTGTGCCAAAATTTCATTTGAAATTTTTTCATAAACAGTCCCTCAATTTTGCCAAAGATGATTTTCAAATTCTGCCACAGATCTGCTCCAAGAATAGGCTCAAGATACCCCTTAACAAAAAGAAGAAAGTGCCCAAAATGCTCTTCAAAACAGTCTACCGAAACTGTCTTTTTCCCTGCTAAAACCAGTTTAGATTCCTCCAGAGATTTGCGCCTTCCTTAGTTATTCAAAATCTTTCCCATGCTGTTCATTTCAGCCTTCTTAGGACTTTCTTCGACCTACTGCTTTCCTTCCTCAAATCCCCATATATTCGTTGTCTCCATTGTACTCAAATTTTTCAAATGAGGATGCCTTCCCTTATACTTATATAAGTCATGTATTTTAAGATTGGGGTCAACCTATGGTATTGTTAAAAATTTAAAACATTTATGTTTTGAAAGAAGGGTCGACTTGTAAGTTATAATAGGATCTTCATCAATATTTAAGACGTCTCCATATGCTGGGATAGTGTCCACTTAGTCACCCAAGCAATAGACTTGTGGCACCCATTCTCAAAACCATAACTTTATGCATGCATATGAACTGGGTGGACATATTTTTATAATGGCAAGCATTTCTCAAGGCCAGCGGTCATTTTATAAGGTCTAGTAGGCATTTTTCTATGCATTTGCGGGCAATGTCTTGACAATGCAGGCATTTTTGCAGAACAATGCGACATTTCTTCAACCCTGCTGCGGCCATAATATTCTTTATGTTGCAGGCATTTTCTTTCATGCTTGCAGGCATTTTGTTAAGGTCTGCATGCAACTTCTAGTACTCTGCAGGCATTTTCCTTGATGTTTGGCTTGACTTCAAACATTGCTTCTTTACGGCGCTTCACTTTCTCATCGCACTTTAACTAAGGTTGAGATCATCAAGCATCTCTATGACAAACATTCTTTGATTTGCACTTCCAAGGACATCCTGGGATTTTGACATCAATGACAACACTATTTTCTAACTTTGTTTTAAAGGTCACCCAAACAATTGTAAAAATCAAGTCAAAGCTTGAGCAATTGTTCAATCTAGCTTCGTCCCAACGTCTTGGAAAAATGCTTAATTTCAAGAAAACATTAAGATATCAATACAAATTTGTGGCATCTCTGCCCAACACTCCCAACCACAGGATAGGTAGCCACATTACCGGGATGCATAAGAGCAGTTTTCCACCCAACTGTAGGTATCCAATGCAGATACCACCCCCAAGCCAAGATATGAGGCCACCAAGGAAAAGGAAGCAAGCTACATGCTTCTATCTCTCTTAGCCCAACCCATCTGCTCTCATGCTCAACCAATCCACTCACTATAGAGCATTACCAGCATTTCTTCCAGCCATCAAGCATTCCATCCACACAACACAAATAAGTTCTTCCATTTGTTTGCTCGACAATTATTTAGGGATATTATACCCTAAAGAGCCCAATATGTTGTGAGCTTCCTGCAAATTGCCTACAAGAACAATACTTGGCTCTGAAGCTTCCAAAGAGTAGCAACTGCATAGGAGCTGATGAATTCCTAACTTTCCCAGCCTCTACGTTGACCAACAACCATCTATTTTTCATCCCAGGCCTCCATTTCCACTTCATAGTGCTGATTTTGGTCAATGTCTAGATTGGTTAATGGTTAGCAATGGTGAACGATGTATGAGCAACATATAACATGAATACAAGAATGATGGAATGGATGTTAGAGTGAATGGTAATGAGAGGATTAGATGAAATGATGCCTGAAATTACTTGACAGGGGAAATGTAGGACCCTCACACTTCTATGATGATCGTACTAAGCCCATGCTTCCATAACCATGTGAGAAGATTTCCCAACCAACCTCTTACATGCACTCAATGATTGGTTTGATAAGTTAAGGGAGGCGGATGGGTTTATTTAAAGTACTTTGTGGAAAAGAAATGAGTTCTAAGATTGACACTTGGAAATAGAGGATTTACTTTCCCATAGGTCGCCCCTTTCATCTTCCCCTATGGTGAAATCATAGCTCCTCTTGTGCTCTCCACAGCCATCTTGGACAATGTCCAACACTAATATTTACATTGCTTGAATTCATTGTGGTAAGCCTACCCAATGGTCCATATAAGTTTATATACATTATACACGACTAGCCATTAGCCAGACGAGCCTTGGCCTTGAACTCCACACTAGAAATCCATACTAGCATATTTACATCGTTTACAAGTAGGGCCATTTATTTAAGTTCACATGGCTTGACTTCCATCATTATAAACTTGCATTTACAATATAAATTCATAACTTGATCCAATCCATTCCAAGGTCAAAACCAAGGTATTACAAAACTAAGGCATAGATATCTGAATTAAGCTTATATACATTCTTATCTTTTAATCTCATTCCAGCATATGCCATTCTCAATCACATCATGAATATTCTAGAACAAGTTTGGATCCAAATCGAGATCCTTTGAGATCAATGTGTAAGAATCCTCAACATGATCAAACTGAGTAAGAAGATAATGTGAATATTCTTCTTGCAAAGATCATACCTAGATGCATCCTTTTTTAGGAATAAACATCTTTAGTAAGAAGCTCTTCTCCTTTTTTATTTTTTATTAACTTGATGGGATCTTATTTTTTAACTTTTTTTTCTTTTTCTTTTAAACTTCTTTTCTTTTTGCTTTTTTTTCCCAGTTCTTATTTGTATGAAATAATTAATTAATTCAAATTGATGGCCAAAATCCAAATTAGACAAAGTCTAAATAATGGCCAAAGGCCAAGTTTCGGAGAAGCTTTGACAAGGGTTTGTGGCCAAAGGTCGGAATCAAGCCCAACAAGGGGCTTTGATACCATTGTAACATCTGTATCCGGATATTCTCAGGGATTACTCAAGTCAATAATCAACCAATAGAAAATAACTCCGTTTGGAAAGGTTAAATAATATTGAATATAATTGATGAGATAAATTTACATTATAATTTGATGGACCATTTAAATATGGTCTTATGTGCCTTTTCAATGGAAGGTGTCATGTCCCCATATTTTTGGACAAAAAAGTGTTGACCATGCCCAACACATTGGGGGGTCAAAGATGCATTAATTACCTCACCTAAGGAATTTTGTCCAAAAATTATTTGAGGCATTAATTAATTAGCCTAAGGGAAATTTTGCTAAATAAACATTATTGAGGCATGTATTTAATTTTTATTTATCATTAATATTTATTGTGCAAATAACATGTAGAATTGAGATTGCCATGTCAGGCACAAGTGGCAAGCCAACTTGCCAAGGGGGGAGATTAAGAAAGTGGAAACTCTACGACAAAAGCAGTCACAGAGAAAAGGGAAAGTGCCCAAAAGCTATGACAAAAGCTGTCATAATAAAAGCAGGCAACAATTGACTAAGGAGGGAGAAATTTCCTTTTGGAGACTGTCTCAAAAGAAGGAAAGTCAGAAAAATCTATCATAGGGAAAAGTAGGAAACAATTGACTAAGGAGAGCGCAGTTTCCTTTTTGGAGGCTCAACACAAAAGCAGGAAAGGCAGAAAAAGATGTCATTGACAAAAGCAACAACTTTGGGCCTAAGGAGGGCACAGTTTCCAAGTTTGACAAATGACATGGATAGGGAAACAACTCATAAGGGTCCCTACTTGCCAATTACTCAAGGAGGGTGCATGTGTGGCTAAGGTTAGGGTTTCTATGTGGATGACTTGTTCTCACAGGTCAACTATTGCCTTTACTTGCTAAGCAGGTCATCCAGGGATCTATTAAAGGAGAATTAGAGCTCATTTACTCAGTTTGGTTGATGTGTTTATTGATCTATGCTTATGTGAGCATGCCTTTCTAAGTGATGTGCCTCAGACACTTGGGAGATGAGCCCCAAAAATTCCCTTCCCCACTTCTTCATTCCTATTCTCTTCTATTTGTAGGTATGGAGCGCTTGAGGTTCAACCATTGAAGCCCTCTAATACATATTTTGCAGCCTCTGTCACATTCAGGTCGAGCTCCAATGAATCCCATGCTTCACCTACTCAGCCCTTCTCTGGTCATGTTCTGGGCCTCCTACCGACCATTTTGGAGTCTCCTTATGTAATGGTCAATCTATCATATGTTTTCTGATGTATAACAGCATATAACTCTATGATTTATTTTTATCAGGTCGAAACAACTCTGTCCCTGAAAGTTTATCTTCTCAGTTTAACATAAAAAACTTGTTTTATCATTGTAATGGGGGGAATTGATGAATCTAAGTGCAATAAGGAATAAGCAAGGTTGTGGGAATGATTTAAGGGATTTTATATGTTCATTTAAGTGTTATTCATATATGTTATACTTCATATACAGTACAGAAGTTAATCTGCTATGAATTATCTGCTTTATTTTGTACCCTAGCTAGAATGCTAGTTTTAAATGACTAGTTTTGTCATTTCTGCTATAAACTGAGTTCTATCCACTCAAATCCAGCTCTGTAAGTTCCTGTGGGTCACTAACAGACCCACCTTCCCATACATAACTCCAGATCAGTTTTTAGTTGGGGTCGTACTGTCTTTTGGGTTCCTCCATTGCACAAGGTCTCACTAGGCCAAAATTGCCTGAAATTGCCAATTCTTCCCTAAATCCTCTAGGCAACTCCAGATCTGTCTGAAACTCTTCCAAACCATATTTGCTGATGTATGAAGACCTGATAACCCCTCTGTACTTTTCCCCAAGCCCATGGTCGACAGAACGGAAGGAATTTCCTTAGTTTCACGGTTGGGTGACCCAAAAGCGTGGGAGTAGGTTTTTGAGTAACAGACTCTGAAACCTGAATGGTCCCCGATCTAAATGTGTTAGGGGAAAGGAATCCAATATTCTGAACTCACTCTTGTTTTGCTTCACACTACCTACTCCCTTGTCTGCAAATTTTCCCAGCAAGAAACCTTTATTTGCCTAGTCTGAATGTGCTCTGAGTGGATTTAATTCAAATATCAGAAATTTAATTTAATTTGTAGAATTAGTTAGTGTTCAGGTCTGCATATCAGACTTGGGACATTATAGTGGTATCAAAGCTCTTTCCTTGGATCATCCTGTGGAAAGAAATCTCTCAGTGAATAAATTTGCAGCCATGGCATACTATGAGGATGACTATGATGAGCAGTATGAAGAATACTGCAGAAGATATGAAAAAAAAGAAATCCTCTATGTTGATGGAGGTCTACCAAATCATGAATATGATGAAGACTATTGGGCATCATATGGGGAAGAGATCATATCTGATTCTCCAATGGGTAAGAAAAACTTGACAGAGATTATTGAAGCATGTGAGAATATGTATCACCGCTATGAGGACTGTCTAGCTTTGGGTAGGAATATATGTGCAAACCTTTCTTTTGGGGATTATATTTATTTCAAGTATGGATTCTGGCCCAATCATGATTATGAGAATTCTTTCAAGAGTATCAAGCTATCCAGAGAGGAACCAAGTTGTTCCACCTCTCTAAGAAAAGAAGAAGAAAGAACCAAAGGTGAAGATTCCTCTAAGCCATCTGCATGTTCAAGATTTAAGAGTTTGTTTGGTTTTTCTACAAACATAGCTTCTAAATATTGTGACGTGAGTACCACTAAAGATGAAAAAGTCTCAAGTTGCTTGGAGGAGAATAGAAATTAGGTAAAAGAAGATATCCATGAAGTGGAGTGCAAGTCACTGCAAGGTGACTGCATGGAAAAAGAAAAGGAAGATGAATGCACTTTCAATTTCTTTGTGGGTCTCCAGATCACTGCTCAAGATGTTGGTTCATGTATGGGTGGAGAAACATATTTTGGATCAGATCCAAAAGAGGTACACAAACCAGCTTTATAGTCACCTCCTGAGCCACATAATGAAGATGAAAAAAAGGCCACACCGCTTGGGTGTGAAGCAGACATTTTGGTAGAAGAGCAGGCCACCATAGTATGCGTATGGGAAGATGGTAATGTTAAAAACATAGATAACAAAAGTTTTGATTTTTGCAGCAACCATGTACACCTGCAACCATCTGATCCATGTAAAGATAAAAAGTCTTCACTTACATTTGAGGACTGCAAAAGGAAGGCCAATTGTCAGCGAGATAAATTCACTCCTAGTTTCCCTATTGGTGATCACACAATCAATGAAGGGTGATATTGTCAATGGTGATAAGATGGTGAAGGAATCTTTGGATCAGATCCAAAAGAAGACAAAATACCAGATCTGAATTCATCATTTGAATTTCTTAATGAAGTGGAAGGCAAGCCCCCACCAGCTGGATGTGAACTAGGAAATTTGAAAGAGAAAAATATGATGCAAAGGGATGGACATAGTTCAGAATTTTGGACTCTCTTGTAGCATGATGAAGCTGAAATGCCAAGGCATGAGATGCTTTCTGATTTTTGTACATATCACATGTCATTCCAGCCTTTAGAGATACCCTCCACTTCACACCATGGAAATGATTTTGCAGAAAATTCAAAGGCTGACTTGTATGATGAGCATGAGTTTTGTGTTGTGGATCCATGCCACGAGAAAAGTAGTATTATATGTCAGCAGTTAGGGGAAGAAACCTTGGTGGAGGATATTATTTGTGAGCCACATCATCTAAGTGGACCACTTAAGGAGGATAGAGATAAGTGTATGGCAACCATGAACAACCTTGCTGACATCAATGCCTTAATGGCAAGGTGTTGTTGGGAAGCTTCTGGAGGAGAGATGGAAGGAGAAGCCTTTCTGGAGGAGTGCATAGCACTAAAAGTAGGCATGGCCAAGATGAAGGAGAGCTATGTGAACTTACTATCTACCAGAGATCATCTCCTCATGGTGGCTGAGATGTACCATAGTGCACTCAAGAAGGAGGAAGAAGAATCAGACAGGCTCACTCATGAGTTGGAGATCACAAGTAAGTCATTGAAGAGCACCTAAATACCCCTTCAAGAGTCAAAGTTGCAGACCTATCAACTTCAAAAGGAGTTGGGGGTGTCACACCTTTCATGTTGCATGGAAGGAAATATCTTGGGAATAATGGAGGAAGCACATGTGGAGGAAAATCATGAGGAAAGAGCAGATTTGCAAATGCTTGAGAAAATCTATGAGTAAGACATTATTGGCCAAGCACCCATTGAGATTGAGAATAAGGGTGAACGATTCTTCACTATCAGAAAGAAGTCTGATCACATTCCATATGGATCAGCAAATAAAATTCCTTATCCATCCATTGATTGGGTGGATAGAGACATCCTTGGAATAAAAACTGTGGCAAGTAAAAGGTTTAATTTCTGCAATAAATTCTTTGTTGTCACTGAGATTATCCTGATATGTGGGTAGCCACAAAGATATATTTTGCAGCCATCATATACCTCTAATACACCTGCACATGAGGTGCATTTTGATTTGCATGTGCTTGAGCAGCTTGAGGTCAAACAAGATGAAGAGCAAGCACTTGCATGTTTCCTACGAGATTATGAGTTGCCTCTAGGGAAGTGTTGCACAGTTTTGGAGGAGGCACATAATCTCACTGTCACTGAGCCAACCAATGGAATAAGTTGTACATCTATTAGATTGATGGATGAGTGTCGCAAGGAGTGGGTTCACAATTCTTCACCCCACACTTCTATTTCAGCCTCATCAACTGAGAATGAAAATTGGGAAAAGGAATTTTCCTTGTTGGTGCAACAGGAAGAGATGGAAACTTTCCTAGGTGTTCATGATGACTTGCTGAATGCACCATCACCCTCCCAGCTGCCACATACGCACATATTGTTGTCACTTGATGCCATTCAACCACATATGGATTGGGTGGAAAATTACATGTCACACATGGAGTCATCTTGCAAAAAAATTTATGCTCACGAGCAGTGGAAGGCAGGTGAGCAAGCTAACTGCCAAGAGGAGTTGATGAGAAAAATATCTTGCATAAGGTGGTCTTGGTGGAGGAAATCCACACAGTTGGATGGATTCTTGTACCCTTTGACCAATGGCAGAGAGTTGAGGCATTGGAAGTGTTCACATGGACCTTTTGGTTGGAGTGTCAGTACCTTCTCAGGTTGGATGAGGGGAAACTTATTTGTGTTTCCTGCTTGCATCTTTGGAGATAATTGTGATGCATCATCTTATTGTGAGCAGTTTGGGCATCCTTGTTGGTTGGATGATGCTTATACTCATTGGGTTTGGACATGGAGCTCACACCTATGTCATTGAAGCAATATCATTGTGAGACTCGATGCTGATGTGCATCAAGCACATAAACAATTTAATGTTGGGTGGGGAAATCTCATAGATTTCCAATTTTGCATTGAGAATTTTCAGTGCAGTGTTATGATTTCAACATCAGGAATTTCATTTCCTATGATGATAAATTTTTATGGTGGATACTAATGTTTGGAGACTTACAGTTGAGGAAATGGGATCCACGCATATTTTTGTTTGATAAGTTGTGTTGGAAGGCATTCTCACTAAAGGGAGCGCAATGCAAGCAATGGGACCCTAGCATTACTTGTTTTTGGAGAAACTTTACATGTTGGCTTGATGGAGCAAGTCAACTTTTTTTTGCACATGAGTTCATGCTCCAGTTCTCCTACATGGTGGACAAATTTGCAGCACTCTAGAGTGTTTTTGCTTGAGGACAAGCATATTTGGGAGGAGAGGAGTGTCATGTCCCCATATATTTGGACATAAAAGTGTTCACCATGCCCAACACATTGGGAGGTCAAAGATGCATTAATTACCTCACCTAGGGAATTTTGTCCAAAAATTATTTATGAGGCATTAATTAATTAGCCTAGGGAAAATTTTGCTAAATAAACATTATTGAGGCATGTATTTAATTTTTATTTATCATTAATATTTATTGTGCAAATAACATGTGGAATTGAGCTTGCCATGTCAGGCACAAGTGGCAAGCTAACTTGCCAAGGGAGGAGATTAAGAAAGTGGAAACTCTATGACAAAAGTTGTCATAATAAAAGCAGGCAACAATTGACTAAGGAGGGAGAAATTTCCTTTTGGAGACTCGGTCTCAAAAGAAGGAAAGTCAGAAAAATCTGTCATAGGGAAAAGCACGAAACAATTGACTAAGGAGGGTGCAATTTCCTTTTTGGAGGCTCGGCACAAAAGCAGGAAGGCAAAAAAAGTTGTCATTGACAAAAGCAGCAACTTTGGGCCCAAGGAGGGCACAGTTTCCAAGTTTGATGAATGACATGGATAGGGAAACAACTCACAAGGGTCCCTACTTGCCAATTACTCAAGGAGGATGCATATGTGGCTAAGGTTAGGGTTTCTATGTGGATGACTTGTTCTCCTAGGTCACTTATTGCCTTTACTTGCTAAGCAGGTCACCCAGGGATCTATTAAAGGAGAATTAGAGCTCATTTACTCAGTTTGGTTGATGTGTTTATTGATCTATGCTTATGTGAGCATGCCCTTCTGAGTGATGTACCTCAAACACTTAGAAGATGAGCCCCAAACCTTCCCTTCCTCACTCCTTCATTCCTATCCTCTTCTATTTCCAGGTATGCAGCGCTTGAAGTTCACTCATGGAAATCCTCTCAAACATATTTTGCAGCCTCCATCACGTTCAGGTCGAGCTCCAATGTATCCCATGCATCACCTACGCTCTCAGCCCTTCTCTGGTCATGTTTTGGGCCTCCTACCCACCATTTTGGAGCCTCCTTATGTAATGGTCAGTCTATCATATGCTTTCTGATGTAGAAGAGCATATAACTCTGTGATTTATGTTTATCAAGTCAAAACAACTTTGTCCCTGAAATTTTACCTTCTCAGTTTCACATAAAAAGCCTGTTTTATCATTGTAATGGGGGAAATTGATGAATCAAAGTCCAATGAGGAATAAGCAAGGTTGTGGGAATGATTTGAGGGATTTTATATGTTCATTTAAGTGTTATTTATCTCTGTTATACTTCATATACAGTACAAAAGTTGACCATGATGCATTTTGACCTCTGCAATTCTCAGATTGATTTGGGACCTTGGGATTACAGTGACTGACAGTTTAGTGATTGCTAGAGGGTGCTTTCAGGAGGTCTCTGGTGATGGTACCATACAGTGCAGTGTTTTGAGCAGAGGGTGCTACGGATCTCCTAGGATAATTTGGGACCCTGGGATCATCCCCGGATTCAGTTGGTTCAGTTGATTGATTGTGTGGATTTGCGTTGGCATTGCTTAAGGACAAGCAATCTTTGGCGAGGGAGAACTGTAATGTTCCCAAAAGTGACATGCATGCAAACACTAAAAATGACATGCATGCAAACCCTAAAAGTGAGATGCATGCAAACCCTAAAAGTGACATGCATGCAAACCCTAAAAGTGACATGCAAACCCTAAAAGTGACATGCATGACATCTAAGCATTATTTAATGATGCATGCACTCAATTAAGTCTCCATGCGCATGCATGCAAGTCAACTGCAAATTAGAAGTTAAAGTGACCTAATTAGGTCAAAAGTTAGGGTTTTCGTAGTTGAAAGTTATAAAAGAAAGATAAAGTGAATGGACACTTTACTTTTGGATTATTATTATTTTGAAGCTCTTGAGAAGCAGCACAACGTGGGGCCATAGCAGTTGGGGTTGGAGACGGAGTCTTCAGCAAACGAGATTTCGGTAGTGAGACATCTGCCCTAGTCTCCTTCAGGATAAACCATCCAGGTTTGTCATCGTATCTATTGCATTCATCATTATCCAGTATTCCAGTATAAGTCCAAAGGTTATTGCAGATTCATCCGTACAGCTAGGGGCATTTAGCTGGGAAACCCTAAGTCATTCACCAGGACTCTGGATCACCATATTTCTTCTGCATGCAGCCTGCATCCTCACTGATAAGATCACTCTACTGCATTGGGTGATTATCAGCTATCAGATTGTCCATCCGGGGCAGCTAGCAATAGTTTACAGGGTTGTGGGGGCGTAAGCAGCAGACTGGGAGATCAATTCACTAGGGCATCTGGAGAGGTCAAAACTCTTACATGCTCCGGTCATCCTCTCCGACACGGGCACACCTTCCTTCCGACTTATTTCTAGCTAAAACTGACCATCCCTTCAGCAAAAACGTCACACTTGTTTGATTCAACCAACCAAGGTATTGCAGCAGAAAACCAGGTCATTTCTTCATCAGCTCAGCTCATCTTGCATGCGTATTCTCTCTGGAGCATTTTTAGTCGACTTATCAGTCGTAAGTGTTCATTCTATCCTGCAAACCCTAACCCTAATTTCAGCTTTAAAATAGGGAAATTTTGCATGGCAGTTTGCATGCCCGGCTATTTTAGTAAAATTGCATAGAAATAGAAAATATCAGGATTTCGGATATTACACAATTAGACCATTATACTTTATGGATGGATAGTTGGACCATAACACACTTGATTGGAGGGCGTTGGCTGACCATATAAGCCACTTTGAATCTTGAGGTTGCTCGTGTAGCATTTTTTGAGATCATTGGAATTAGTTGGCTTTGGATTGACCTTTGGACCACATGTTTGAGATTTGGACCTAATTTGGAGCACTCTAGATCTTTGGACCTCATTATTGCATTGAGTTGGGTTATGGACCACATCCCTTGGAGCGCCCTCACTTTTTGGACTATGGAAGTTGGGTTTGGGAGGTTGGGTTTGGTCCATTCTTGTTGAGCACCCTAGGGCTTTGGGCCATTGGTTATGTATTGGACCATTTATTGGTAGATCGACCTCTTTTGTTCAGCTTGTATTGTACCATTGTCATCTATTTTGACCATATGTACTGGGAAGCCTCTTTCTTTGAGGAGTTTGTTGGGAGTTGAGCATTAATTTATGTATTTTGACTCTATCTTGGAAAGTCCCTAAGATAGATTTGGGGTTTTAGCATTTTTATTATTATTCTATTATACATGAAATTGAGTCTTTCTCCTATAAAAGGAACTCACTTCTCATTTGTCATTTGTTGTTCAATATTGGAGAGAAATACTATCACACTTTTTGCATCAAAGGTTCTTTGTCTATTGGGGTTTCTTTTCATGGAGTACTACTTTATCGATCACATGTTGAGGTGATTTATTATTTTCATGAACTGTAAAAATTGTTTCCTTGTTCACTTCAAAGGGCAGTCTTGTCTAAGTGAAATTTAAAAATTTTGCATGTTAGTTTTGTTGTTTATCTTGCGCCTTAGCAATCTTAGGGGGAGCTGCAAATAAAGGAGCATAAGCTAGGGTGCAAGCTAGGAAATAGGTTAGAGGAGTGGGTCTTAAATGCCACCCTCTCTTGAGCATTGGTGGGAATTAGTAGAAAATTTCAGTAGTTTGGGTAGGAGTTTGTCTCACTCTTTGTTGCAGAAAACTCCAGCCAAGCACATATACTTCAAGGCTCAAGGAGAATTGATCCCAAAACCCCATTGGCCCACGGTTTGAGAAGGCTCTAGTATCTACTTCAAATTCTACAACCAAAATCATCAAAATCTTTCAAATTATCTTACTTTCTTCGGGTAAAATAAAGGTAAAAAATCCTAAAATATTTAGAAATTTTCTTAGATTTAGATTTGTTAGTTCTTAGGATTAGACTAGTGGTGCTTAATTTTCTGTAGGTTACTTTAATTTTCTGCATTAATTAGACACTGAAAACAACCCTGAAACTTAAATTTTTATCATTAATGAGAGGCTTTCTACTTTGAAGAAAATTGGAAATCATGTGCATGAGTGTTAATCACGACTTTTCGAGCTGTTAAGCACAGCCCATCCTCAGGAGTAGACACTAAGGAATCTCAAAGGAATATAAATTGCAATTTTTTCTTCAAGCAGATTTTTCGGCGAGGAAAAATCGCGATTTTTAAAAAATTGAATATAGCTCAAATTTTTCAAAAAAATCACAATTTTTTCCGATTTTTCGTGCCACGATGGAAAAAATCGCCCAGGTTGAGGGATCCACGGCATAAAGAGGTAAAGGGGCTGTTTTTCTTCATTTCACTTGCATTTTCTTGTTGGAGAAGGAGGGAGAAGATTAAGAGGAGACCAACAACCATTGTGGAGGCATCCAAATACCATTTTACATCACCATCAAGGATTTTTGTGGAGCAAGGGTTCAAGATTCCAACCAACCTAGTCAATCTTCCTCTCACAAGTTTGTACATTGTATCCCATTGTTTTTCTATCTTTTCCATGGATTGTTAGCATGTTTGTTTGCATTTTTTCTTGCATTTTTCTCTGCCTAGATTTCCCTTTTTTTGTCATTTTGACAATGATTTCCATGCCCATAAATATGAAAAACAGTCATAATGTAAGGGATATTTTCAATGGAACAGCAAGCTTGTTTTCTTAGGTTTTTAGCCATGCTCTTGTTCTCATTTTTCCTGGATAAAAATATAAATTTAGAGGTCTAATTTTTTAAACCAAACTGCTGCTATTTTTTTCAAAAGGGTTTAATGTATTTTTTTTGTATTTTTTGTGCCCTAGGCTTGCATTTTGACTCTTGAAAGTTGAGGCTGTCATTCCCTTCGCAAAACTGCCAAAGCCTTTGGACCCTTTCTGACAGTATGGTGAACCAGATGATGGGACAAGCAGGGAGAATTTGAAATGTAAATTGTATGGGCATCACATGACGAGACGGATTAGCAAGCTGAAGTACTATCTAGCTAAACTCCCTGGGCACGATGTTAGACTATGTCCTGGAGTGACCCCAGAGATCATGAGATCTGCACATGACTCGATCCATGAAAAGAACAAAAAGAAGGATGAGATTGCAGCAAACAGAGCTGAGCTTGCAGCTTTTGGCTTAACAAGAGGTTCAAGGGTATCAATGTCTACCAATGTCGGTGCGAGTAGTGGGAGGGGCTCCATTGATTCACCTATCGGGAGGGAGGGGCCCTCATCTCATTTTGTTGCACGAACAGGACCTGGAGCACAACCTTCTATTAGTTCAATTATAAAGAAAAGTGATAAGGTACTAGTAGACAGGGTTATGGGGAGGTGTCTGTACTAGAGTAACATACCTCTCACCATTGTCAGAAACAATCCATTTTGGCAGCAGATGTGTGATGCCATTGCAGTAGTTGGCCCAGGGTATAAAAGTGCCACCTTTGAGGAGTTGCGAGGGCCAATCCTTCAAGCAGAAAAGAAGGACATCAGTTCTAGATTGGCGGAGTTCAAGAAGTCATGGGAGAACATTGGTTGCACAGTCATGTCTGATGATTGGACAGATGGAAAGGGTAGAACCGTTATCAACTTCTTAGTATATTGTCCTAGAGGTACGATGTTTATTAAATCAATAGATGCATCAACATATATAAAATATGCAGCACTCTTATGTCAGTTGATGGAGGGGTTCATACAAGATATCGGGGTGCACAATGTTGTGCAAATTATTACGGATAATGCAACTAATTATGTGGCTGCTGGTAAGATGCTTATGGAGAGGCACTCCACTTTGTTTTGGACTCCATGCGCTGCTCATTGTATAGATTTGATGCTGGAGGATATGGGGAAATTTTCCTTCATCAAGGAGGTGATTGATCAAACTAGAAGCATCCCCAAATTCATATACAACCATGCTTTTGTTCTCAACCTCATGAGGAGGCACACCAAAAACAGGAAGTTGAAGCGTCCTATAATCACGCGTTTTGCCACCACCTTCATTACGCTTCAATCTTTGCTTCAATGTCAGTTTAACTTGAAGCAAATGTTTGTTTATGATGAGTGGTGTGATTGTGCATACAGTAGGAGAGAGGATGGGAGAACCATTGCTAAGTTGGTGTACACTGACTCCTTCTGGGAAGGAGTAGAGGAAGCGTGTGCAGTGACTGAACCTTTGGTAAAGGTTCTGAGACTTGTTGATGGTGATAAGCCTACAATGGGCTATTTGTATGAGGCCATGGATAGGGCCAAAGAAACCATCCAGAATTATTATGTAGGAAAGGGTACCCCTAGGCACAATAGGCACATGTTGTTATGGGATTTGATTAATAGTCGATGGACCGGGATGCTTCATCGACCCATTCATGCAGCAACACTCTTCCTGAACCCCTCAGTTGCCTACAAATGCAATTTTGATTTTGATGGCGAGGTGTTCGAAGGGCTCCTCACTTGTATTTAGAGGATGGTACCTAAATATGACACTAGCAATGCAATCAATCGCAAAATAGAAGTGTATCGAGATGGTATTGGAGCATTTGGCTTTGGTGATGCTATTCGTGACAGGACCATTTTCATGCCAAGTATGTTATTAATTTATTTGAGTGTTTTAACTTTTAACTTTTATAATTTTATTTGAAAGTTGAACAGTTTGAACTTTGAAAGTTTGAACTATGATTTATCATTTAATTATTTTCTTATTTCATTTTTCCAATGCAATGAAATGTAATTTAGTTCTCTTTCATTCTTATTTGTTGTAGGTAATTGGTGGCGAACCTATGGTGTAAGGACACCAAATTTACAAAAATTTGCCATTAGAATCCTAAGCCAAACTTGTACCGGTTCGGGATGTGAGCAGAATTGGAGTGTTTTTGAAAAGATACATGCAAAGAAACGCAAGAGGTAATAATTTCAATAAAGCAATTGCATTTAATTTAATTTATGAATCTATGATCCTTTAACATATTATAATTTATTAACTTTTGAGTCGTTGACCCTCCATAGCCCAAACTCAAACAAAATTATTACCCTGTTACAGGTTGGAGTTCACACGTCTCAATGACTTGGTGTACGTCCATTACAATCTTCAACTGTGGATGAGACAGATAGAGAAATAACCGGATGTCGATGCCATCTCCTTGGACAATATTGATGTATTGTCTAAGTGGAGGGTGGAGATTGAGACTCCTGTCATGGAGGAGTCACCTACATGGTTAGAGCCAAAGGAGCGGGAGCAATAGCGACAACAAGAAGAGCGGTATGGGGATACCATGGAGGGTGATGTGCTAGCGTCGCCACCGCCTTATACACCGATTGATGCATCTAGCCCTCCATCCATCACTCATCGTCAGATATTGGATCAAGGAGCAAGGCCAGGACCTTCTTCTATTATTGCCAGGGGCAGGTCTGACAAACGACCCATGACCTTTTCCTGTAAAAGGGGGAGAGGGGGAGAGGGCCTTGATATTATCTAAGTCACCTGGTTCGAGTTCATGTTCGAATTCAGCATCAAAAAAATTTGGAAAAAAATCGGCAACAATTTTTTTTTTAAAATTCAGCATTAAATTCGAATATATATATAAACTATATATATATAAACTTAAATTTTATTTTCAATAATATAATTAAAAGTTTTAATTGTATAACTTCTATCTAAGATGATAAAAATATTTTATATATATGGTATAATTTTATATCATTTATATTAATATATATTTTCAATCAATATATTAATATATATTGTATATAATATATTAATATAGATTTTTCTGTTATAACACAAAGTTAGTTACAAGGTTATAACACATTTTATGTAATATTTATTATTATGCTAACAAACAAAAAACTCTTGAAAATATACGCTCAACTGCAACAAGCATCGGAAGTCGAGACTACGGTGAAGACTAAAGCTTGAACCCTTTTGCAACTTTGAAGTTTGCACCCAATGTCTATGACTTTGGAGTCTGCCCACGTCCGCGAGTGGTCGCCCACAACAATTGTAGCCCACGATTCTTCGCCCATGACAATTGCAGCCCGTGACTCTTCACCCCACGATGGCGGCCTCCACAGTTCATTCACGGATTCGTGACGGCAGCTTCACGGAAGCTAGACAGGCAGCTTCACTTGTTTAATTCGCTGACCACAGAAAAAACACCAAGGGGTAGGATTAACCTGCAGGCGCAAAAAAAATCGACGATTTTCAACCGTTTAATTCGTTGACCACAGAAAAACGCCGAATTTCGAATTTTAAGGCAAAAAAACGCTAAATATGGTGACTTAGGATATTATATAGCTAGATGCTAGTTTTCCTCATATACATTTATCTATGTGATGTCATTTTGTATTGGTTATCCACTGTTGAGTCCCTGATTGGGCAACTATGAGGTTTCAAAATTTAGTATCACTATCGACTTTCATGTATCATTTAATATTTTGCATGAATACATGATATATATCAGTGCTTTCTCCATATTTATGTTCCAATGTGTTTACCTGATGTTGTTGTTGCTTTATATGTTTAAAATTTTGAAAAAAAATGAATATATTTTGTATTGTTTAATGTTTGTTGCGGTTGGCAGATTTTTTCGCCGATGTGGCCGAAAAATTGTTTTTAGGACCCTTGCCGATTTTTTGTCGATGTTGATGTTTACTTCATTTCTTTACAGCTCGAAACATCTAGATTAACACACTCACAGGATTTCCAATTATCTTCAAAAATGACTTCGTGTGAAAACACAAGCCAAATAGGCTTTCTACTACTAGAACTTATCATTAAAAATTTATGGCATGCAATCTTCTCTTTCATTAAGTTCCTAATTAGTTTCAAGTGATTTAACTCATGAATCTAATTTATGGAAAATATTTCTACATAATACACAAATCTAGAAGTTACTTTGAGTTAATCTAAAACTCCTAAAGCTTGGATTTTTATGGTACAAATTTCTGCATAAAATATTGGATTAAATCTTAGTTTTATAGTTCAAATACTTCACTGGGTTTTTTGTTGAAAAATTACTGGGACAACAAGGAATCATTTTTTGAAATCATATGGTGATTAATAAGACTTAAGTAGTAACAATCACTTGATTATTGGTTAACTAAAAACTTCTTTGGAATTTTGGAAATTCTGATATAAATTTTTTTGTCCTAAGTTATCTTGAACAAAAAAGTATCTCATGATGGTTCAATGCTCATATCTTGTTTAAGCAAGTGATTTTGGAATGGTCTTTGATGAATGGTTTATTTGCAAGCTTCATCATACATAGCCTTTTCATTTGTGCTTTTGGAATCTTTGTTTTGTGCTAAGCTTAATTGTTTTTATCTAGCACATTGGTCTTGATGATGTATATGGATCATGGACACCTAATCCAGTTCACTAAATAAATTAATTCCAAGTTAGTGACTGTTACCACCTAAGTTGTACTTGGTGGATTTTTCAAGCAAGCCAACGAAGTGGAACAAGTGTACTTGTTCATTCTTCAAAGTTCAGAAGTTCGCCAGGCTTTTTCTAGGAGTCTGTTCAGATTTTTTTTTGTAACACATGTTCATACCCCCTTGGGGAAAATTGTAAAAATTATCCTAGCATTTAATTTTTTAGAAAAGGCTCGGCTTCCCGGAGTTAAGCATCAAGCCGACTAGCCCAGAGTATTTTTTCCGTTGGTTATTATCGGTTGTTGAACAAACGACTAATAATTTATGAGTTCTTCACTCACACCTCCAAAGCTGTGGTAGTCATCTTGGTGTTTCGGCTTGGAGTTTCCTCATGATTTGGAGCAACCTAGGGCTTACACAGAGAGTTATCAGCCAATAAGCCCTTTTGATATGTGTGATGGAGTTGTTGATCTTTGTCAACATATATATATCTACATTAGCCCTATCCAGGTTTGGATAGAAGAAGCCTGTAGGAGCACATGCCAGTTTGGGAGGCAGTTTGATGAAGTTCTACATGCCTATGATTTCCCATCCATCTCGCCCCTCCTAAACATCTGCGCAGGTTTGCATTTTCTATTAAAAATATCTTTGTTTCGGCTGGTAACCAAATACAAGGGAAAATTTTCAAATTTTGATAAAATGTTGAGGTGGTTACATTGGATTTTTCATTTTACTTAACATTTTGATGATGACATGCTTAGAGTAGGAAAATAATCTCCTTAAAGTGAGCATTTACCCTTTTTTTCATTTCTTTTGTGTGCTTAGGCATCAATAAATCAACCTTTTTTTAGTCAAAGCTTTTCTTTTTTACTTTCCAATAATGCAATTTATGATTCATTGGTTTTTTTCAAAGATTTTGTGCTGCTAAAGTTGGCTTGTCAAGTTGAGATGCTTTTACAAATTATTGAAAACAGATATTCTATGGTTCTCGCATGCTCTCCTTGCCTTATGACAAGATCGAGCACACGTCCCATAGTAGGAGCCAGATGTTACCACCTGAGTTGTACTTGGTGGATTTTCAAGCGAGCCGACGAAGTGGAACAAGTGTACTTGTTCATTCTTCAGAGTCTAGAAGTCTGCTAGGCTTTTCTGGGAGTTTGGTCCGATTTTTTTTGTAACACATGTTCATACCCCCTTGGGGAAAATCATAAAAAATGTCCTAGCATTTAATTTTTTAGAAAAGGCTCGGCTTCCCGGAGTTAAGCATCAAGCCAACTAGCCCAGAGTGTTTTTTCCCTTGGTTATTATTGGTTGTTGAACAAACGACTAATAATTTCTAAGTTTTTCACTCACACCTCCAAAGCTAGGGTAGTTGTCTTGGTGTTTCGGCCTTAGGAGGTTATTAGAGCCTTCGTGTCAGTGTTTTTCAACATGCTAGGCATTCATTTTGAGTTGTATGGGCATGTACTAGGTCCCCCTAGAGTTTCGACGGATTAGAAAAATAAATTTTCTTCGTTTTTTAAGCCATTTTTTAATGGTTTAATTAAAAAATTTCAAAATGTGATAAACGTCAGATACAGAGTCCATTTTTGATGTGGGGACACTAGTTTTCACACTAGGAGCGCCCACTTGATCTCATGGACCACTTTCCACATCAGTCGGGAAGTTGGAACATCCTGTGATGCATTATTTGGCTAAAACTGCATTAAGATGGCATTTTAATGCTAAGTTTGGACAAATTGGCACAAAAGGACAATTTTTAAGAAAGTCCAATTTGATTTGTTTAATGGGTGAGATGACATGGCAAAGGAGTCCCGTGTTGCTAGCGATTTATGCATCCACTCAAATGCATTATAAGTTGTGTTATAAAGTAAGGAAATGAAAGTTATATTATGAAGGTGACGTCAAGCATGAGGGAAATCACAAGCTTATTTTCAGGAAGTGCTAGCTTGAAGTGGACCCCTCCCTCTTATATCCATGTCATTTTAAAAATATATATAAAAGAGCTTGGATATGTGGTAAATAGTATACCATGCATTGAAAACCTTGGTTTGGAGTTTTATTGTAACGAGAGTTTAAAAATGAAGTGAAGCCAAGCTAAAGAGAATCATGAGCATGGTTGTGGACCCCCTTATATCCACATCACAATAAAAAAAAGGCTTGTTTCATTTTAAGAAATCCACCATACATTGGTTTTATTATGAGCTAGCGATGGATTAGAGTATGGTGACGTCAATTCACCATGGAAGGAGCTCACCCGTGAAGGTATATTTCGCTAGCTAGGGAGTGGACCCTCACATCCATATTACTTCAAAAACTTTGTCTTATTAAATGATACCATACAATGCTTATTTTTCCAAGTGATGAATTTTGAAGAGGTGATGTCAACCAAGGAGGTGTTCACACCAGCATGTTGGGGTTGCACTAGCATGAGAGAGTGGACCCCCCCCCCCCATTTCCTTTTGCTTGGAAACATTGGAGATATTCCAATATGGATCCGTCATACATCAAATCTAAAATCCAATCGAATATTTTATTTTGGTTGGTGGAGCTCACGTCATATCATAGTCGTGCATTCGCATGAGGTTGGTGAGTGCATGTGAATGGAGCATGTGACTTGGTGAGGTGGCTTTGTTGGTGGAGTGAGATCTAAGGTGGCACCTCCTCCATACCAACACTTTAGTTAAACTAATAATCACCCCATTGATTCTTCTAATTGGTTCAGTTTAGCTCGGCTAACTCAGTTACACTCCAAGTTGATCTTTAGTATTGATGAGGCCCCTCTAGGTTTCTCTTTTCCTATTTAAGCAGGTCACCACTCCATTGTTCATGATAGGAAGGTTGAACCTCTGCTTGCATAAATTGTAACATTTTCTGAGTATTGTTAATAAAAGGCTTTGGAGGCAATTTCCGTGTCGGATCCATAGATGTTTGGTTGATGTTGTCTTTATGCTAAATCATTGAGGCAATCTGTATCAACTCCTTTCATATTTTGCAATTGTTGGGATTACTTGTCTTTGAAAAAGGAAATTTACATTTCAGTAAGAATAGAAAGTGATTCTTGTTAGGTTATTTCTTATTGTGGAATATATTAGATTACCAAGTTTTATATGATTTCTTGTATGGATCTATAATACTGCTTATCTTATTATTATTTCACACAGGTGCTTTTAATCCCCTTTGCATTTTGTTGAAGGTATTTTACAGGAAGCCCAAGCTGGAGCATTTGATGAGCGAGTGGGATCTCCCTCTTCTCCAGTAATTTCGAAAGAAGAAGCATCATCCCTCGAATCTCACCAAAGGAGGCGTCACCATCCTTTTTCTATTGCCTGCTCCACTCGATTCTCACTTCTTGATCCAAAAAATCTTCAAATTTACTTTGGTTACCGTTACTTTGCTTAGATCTACATTTCAAGGACATATATAAAGTAGATTTAAATTTCCAAATCTAGATCTTATTGCGTAATTACAAGTTGTTATTTTAAACATTAGATCTAGCCTCCTTCTCGCAAGTTTAAAGTTAAAATTTCAAAGTTCTTGGTTAAGAAGATTAAAGAGCTTTCATTTGATTTATTTGGCATATAGTGCTTGAAATTTGCTTGCCATTCTTTTCAAGAGGCAAGCAAAGATCCTAAGAAGGCAAGCTTTTTAGCTTGCCTTACTTAGTTTTTTCCTTTTTTTATAGTCGATTGTTACTTAGAATTTTTTGGGCAAACTTTGCAAGTTTTCCAAAAGCACTCTTAAAGTGCTTTTCGGCACATTCCACTAACATTTGTTGGTTGTTTTTTGTAGGTTTGCGATAAAAGAGAGGGAAGCTCTGGCAAAATTTTCACAAAATCAACAAAAAGAAGATAAACGAAGCTTCCCCTCACATAAAAATTATTATTTTCAGAAGTTGTAAGCCTTTGGATCCTATTTTGAGGACCAAAGTGCACTTTCTTTCGCATCATTGTAAAAGCAAAAATAAAGTTTGAGAAGGCTTGTTAGAGCCCCGTCCCCATCCCCCTTGGAGGAATTTGTGTCGATGTCATTTTTTCTGTTTTCTTTATATGTTGTTAGCGTAGTTGTTTTTCTTCATCATTTTATGCTTTGTTTAAGTTTTGCAAAAGTAATCTGAATACTTACCCACTGTGCTATACCAAAGTACCATAAGGGAAAAGATTTGAGCAGTGTAGTGATTAAAAAACAATTTTGTTATGCATTGTCGAGTTTAAAATAAACCCCCTCACTTTCCCAAGTACAGGTTCATGGATAAGGGCTTGCCCAAGTACTGAATCTAGAAAGAGACTCTTGGGTTTTACCATTTTCTAAATCAGAATATTTGTTCTAAAACTTTTAAAAATTTACAAGGCCTTCATCCCTATATGCTATGCTTCCACTGTAGCTTCGTCTGATCAGTTGGTAGTATCAGAAAGGGATTTAGGTGACTAGCTTAATTATTTTCCACTCCCTAAATTAATACCCCCAGGCGAAAATCCAACGCCTCAAATTAAGTTGTTGCGGTGGCAAAATCCACAAAGGAAGCAAGAACAACTGGGCAGCGACCTCGAGACGCCATTAGGCTACACCCTTGTTGGTGTAGTGTTGAACTAGTCTCAAAGACTCCAACCAACCCACATATTCCTTGCGGGGAGCCGCATCGGTTAATGGTTTTGGACATACTCCTTGTACCTTCAAGTATATTGGGAGTTCCCATCCCCTAAGCTAATCAAGATCATTACCACATAAATAAAATCAACCAAGAATTTACCCATTCCTTAAACAATTCATTTAATAATCTAAAATTTACCAACCGAGACACTGCAATACTTCCAATGAGACTACACTAGCAACCCACATTTGCAAGCACTCTTTTCAGTTTGGCACTGGTCTATTCTGTTCTTTTTTGCATAAGTTAATCTTGCAATGTGTCATTGAATATTGTGTATCTAATTTGAATTAAAGTGTTGCTAAGGTTAATCTCGTTTGCAGTAATTGGTAATCTTTAATTTCATCCATTCCATATTAAAACTCCTAGAATTAATTATTTCTCTCGTAGAGTAAAAACCCTAGATTTTACTTTTCATTAGGGTCCACCCCCCTTGGCTTCGCTAGGAGTTGGCCTAGACGGAGGAGCTGAGTATCAGGTGACAGCACTTGGCTCAAGCTTGCCCCCAAGGTCGCACCCAGTGGCTTGAAGATTTCTGCCATGTTACCAAGGTGCGAATAAGGAGGCAACAGTGACAACTAAACACTTAAGTTCTAAACCACATTTTGTTGAAGTGATTTTAGTCACTTCTACAAGTTGGCATTCAATAAATTTGGGTAACACCCTTTTGTAGAGATTTCTCTCTAAGAGGGCCTCATTCAAAGATAAACTTCACAAACTAATCAAGTGTTAAATGTCTATGAATTGCCTCTGTTGCTTCCTTTCACACACCTGAAGGGGAACGTGGCATAAATCTTCAAGCCACTCGGTGTGTCCTTCGGGGCAAGTCTCGAGTCAAGGTTGTCACCTTGTTCTTGACTCCTCCGTTTAGGCCAACTCCTAACGAAGCCAAGGGGGGGTAGACCCTATTAGTTGTTAAGGTTGTTAAGGCTTTAGTGTGATGATGATCTAGTTGTTTTTTAGGAGTTTTGACAAGAAATAAATAATTGAACAAGATGTTGCAACAGAAATATTTAAAACACAAACATATAAATTAACACATGATGTGTGAAGCACACAGAAACAAATGATTGTATAATGTAAAACCAATGCCAAAAATGGAGTCCACAAATAAAAAGTGTCGTTGTATTACTTGAAAGAAAAAGTGTTGCAAGTGCTCTTGGTCAGTGTTAAATTAATGTGGAGATGAGTTGATTAATTTAAGGGGAAGAGGGAACTCCAAATATACCCTAAGGCACGATGAGTATGTCCAAAAACGTTATCCGATGCGGCTCCCCGCAAAAAATATGTGGGTTGGTTGGAGTCTCTGAGACGTGTTCAACACTACACCAACAAGGGTGTATCCTAACGGTGTCTCGAGGTTGCTACCCAGTTGTTCCCCCTTCCTTTGTAGATTTTGCCACCGCAACGAATTAATTCGAGGTGTTTGATTTTCGCCTGGGGAGGTTAATTCAAATGTGAGACTACTTAAACTAGTCACCCAGGTTACTTTTGATGCAACCAACTGATTGATCGAACCGCAGCGGTGCAGAGCATACACAACGAAGCCTTGGTAAATTTTAAGGATTTTAAGTGCAATGTGTTTGCTTGGTTATATGTGAGAAGTTAATTAGTGCACTTTCTTGCTTTTGATTATCCCAAATCTCAAGGCGAACCTATGATGGGAAAGAGCATACATCGAAATGGAAAATTGTTGATTCAAATTTGGCATTTGTTAAACGAGAAAGGTAAAGCGGTGAGACTAATTACAACGGCAAGGAATATCTTTTCCCCAACGAGCAAGCTCTTTGGGTAATTCGGTAGATCATGTCGGATTAGTATTACTTTTCAAAACCAAAATAGAAAAAAAATGCCTCAAAGGAAAAAAATTACAATAAAACTACACTACTTCCTACGGAAAAGACTATCTTTTCCTCAATCGAATGGATTCTCTTGGGTAATTCGGTAAAGCAATGTCAGATTAGTTCTACAACCAAAAGTAAAGATTTTATTGAGCTATAATGAAACTAAAACTAAACTTAATCTAAAGACTTGCAAAAAGTAAATAATCACACAAATGAAACTACTTTAATACTGTGCGGGTATAAAGCAAATAAATGGAAAGATACAGGCTTCCCCCAAATGGGGGAAGAGGGGTTTGGGGGTCGTAATCCCGCTTGCTTTTTATTAACTTGTATTACAATATTTTCTTTTTGGAAAAGCTTTTTGTCCTTTGAAAATAGGACCAAAAAAGTTTACAAGTTTTTGAGAGAAGGGGAAAGAAGAAAGGGGAAAAAAGGATGGGGGTTTCCTTTTAATCTTGGAAAGTGGTCAAAAAGGTTTACAAAGCTTTCCATTGAAAGGGAATCAAGAAGGGGGATTTTTTGGACGCTCCAGATGACCAAAAATATGAAAATTCGGCAGCAACTCCTCCTTTTTTTGCTCTGACCTGCTAAAAACCAGTGAGCTAATGATTGATAAATTAGTAGGTTAGTCAATAAAATACACTAAAAAAATTACACCTAGTACTTGTGCAAAGATAGAACTATTATGCTACTTCAAGTACTAACTAGATCCAAGCTTTTCAATGTAGAATTGAAACACTTCTTAGATCTAGAAATGAGAGCAAGTAAAATAACAATGATTAGCCTTATAGATCTGATTTTAACTTGCAAAAATAAAGTAACTGAGAAAGAGTTGTGGTTTTCTATCGAAAGAAGCGAAAACAACTACTCAAGCTTGAATCCCTTGGAAAACTTGGAAGTTTGAAGGTGAAACCCTAAGCGTTTTGATCTAGATCCAAGAAAAGCAGATGCAGCTTAGCTCAACCTTTTACTCAGGATTGTGATCTGCAAACAAAAGTTATCACACTTAATAAAACATGCCTTCACGGTTAGAAATCAAAAAAGCATGAGCTACAACTTAATAAAACATGCCTTCTTAAATCGCTAAGAGTAAAGAGTAAGCAAATAAATTGACAACTGCAAATATTTACTCTACGTGCTTTAAGATAACCTTCTAAACCAGATCGATTATGAAAAAATAAAGCATGATAGAAATGCAGCAATATCACCTCATCCACCAAAAGTATGCACCCACAAAATCACACTCGTAATCCACCAAAGCCTTCAACCTTATTCAAATGATAACAATAAACAAATTAGATGAGCAGAGGTTCCTTGCTTCCATCAAGAATGAGGAAGAAGGCCTCGCTTAAATAGAAAAAGAGAGATCTAAGGGGGCCTCACCAACACTGAAGATCAACCCGGAGTGTAACTAAGTTGAACTGAACTTGGACTAAGTTGAACAGAGGAGGTGATTGATACCTCTCTCACCAAACTCCACCAATCTTCCAACACACCCCAAACTTTCACCAAACTCTCCACACGTGCAAGTTTCCTTCTTCTCACATGAATGTACAGACATTGGTATGAAAGATTAATTTAATGAAAGGTTCGTAACCAAACATTGGGCCAAACTTAAGCTTATTAACAAATGGGGAGGGGTCCACCCTCACCCCATTCACATCAACTTAAAAGCTAATGTGAGTGCCTTCATGTTGACGTCACCGACCAAACAAGCTAGCGTGGGTCTTCCTTTGATGTCACTACAACTCAACCATCCGCTTGCATATGATATACCATGGTTTAATTTAATATCCTTTATGTGGAGAGGGGTCCACCCCAATCCCACTCACCTCCATGCAAGGCTAGCGTGACCTCCATGTTGACGTCACCCTCAATCTTTAATTAATTCGTAACTTCATTTTAATCCAAAGTTTTTACTTGCCATCACTTTGAAAAGGGTCGTATGGGATGAGGGACCCACTTCCAAGTCATCTCTCACCTTTTTTTATTGATTTTTTTATTTTTTTACTTTTTTGACTTTAGTGCATTTTCTCATAATTTAGCATTTAAATGCCCTTATGATGCTCTATTAGCCCAATAACGCCTTTTGAGGTGTTTTAGCTACCTGAAACATAGTGAAAGTGGCCACTGGGGTAAAGATGTTGCTCTGAGCTTGAAAATGAGCCCAACTATGCCAAAAACGAACTCCATATCATATTTTTTTTACATTTTGAATTTTTCCATTTAAACCATTAAAAAATGGCTTAAAAAACAGGAAAAAAAAAATAATATATATATATATATATATATATATATATATATATATATTTTCTCGGAATCAAACGAAACTCTAGGGTGACCTAGTACATGTCCATAAGACTCAAAAACAATGCCTAACACGCTTATATACATCGACACATGAACTTCAATAACCTCCTAAGGCCTCACCACCAAGACGAAAATTCCAGATTTGGAGGAGTGATGAAAAACTCGAAAATTATACATCACTTATTCAACATTGCATAATTGACAAGGGAAAAAACACCTTAGAATAATCAGATTGATAGCCCAATCCTGGGAAGCCAAGTCCTTTACAAATATTTTGTCGTGTTAGAGCATTTATTACAATGCCCCCAAGAAGTATGAACATGCATTTTATTAAAAAAAACGGACCACAACTAGTTCTTATGTAACCACGAAACTTCTGAGCACTGACAATGAACAATTGACTTGTTCAAGGCTTCGGCGGCTCACTGGAAATCCCCTAAGTGCAACTTAGGTGACAACAGCCTCCATTGAGGATTTTTACTTACGAATGTATCCTAGTAAATGACCCACTGATGAGATATCTTTACTTTTCCAAGCAATATGATATTTTACTTTCCATGAGTTATTTCCATTTAAATGTCCATGTTATAATTTGATCTTATGCATGAGAGAATTTATTTTGATACATTGCCTCTTTCGTATCTTGATGGTCACAACCTCTGTTGTGGGAGGGCGCCCACCCCTGCTCCCACTCTCGAAGCTCGCTCCCTTCGAGAGATCGCTCCCAAAACGCTCCCAGTTTTGGGAGCGCACCCCCTTGGCGCTCCCTACCTCTCCTGTACTAGGTCGATCATTTGATGACAACATAGTATGTTACCTCCCTTCTTTGCCAAGCTCCTATAAAAGTTGCTATAGTTGATCATTTGATGACAATGTTATGAGTTATAACTACTAAATGATTGATGTTATATGGTTTAATCCATGTTTTTCTATAGCTAATTCAACATCCTACATGGTTTTTAGATATAAATCCATCAAAATATATTAAAATATATACTATATTAAAACACTCTCTTGAAATGGGAGCGCCTAAAAATTTCGCTTTTTGCTCCACTCCTCGATCCCAACAACGTAGGTCACAACACTTATATGGGGAATCGGATTTTAAAATACACTTTATGAATCAAACAAATTAGCTCTCTTTCCCCTAAGATCTCTTAAACCTCAAATGCAACTACCCATAGGTAAGCCTCCCTTGGCCTTGGGAGCTAGCCTAAAAAATGGAAAGATAAATACTTAGGCAACAGTTGTATTTCTCTTTCAAAGTTGCACTCTGTAACACTAGTGGTTTAGGACTTTTCAATTTTTCCATTTAGGTGTTAAATTGAGTTGTAAGTGTAACACATTGCAAAATCTAAAGTGATTGAATGTGTACTTTAGCAAGTTAACTTAATAATAGACATTTCACATATCAAACAAGTTGATATCGTTTCCCTTAGTGCTTCTCAAATCCTTAGGTCCAATCAACCTATAAGGAAGCCTCCCTTGTTGGCCTAAAAGAGGGAATTCAAGTACTGAGGTGAGAGTGGTGCTTATCTTCTAAAGTTGCACTTGTGGATTGGGACTTTTCCACTTAGGGGCTAAAGCAAGATGTAATACTACACTCTAAATCCACTGCCTCCCTAACAATTCTAGGATCATCATTAGTAATAGATAAAACAAAACTAGAATGAAAATTTGGTGGAGTATTCCATTATGTTCTAAGGTTCTTTTACTTTTGGTTCATCTTCTTCTATCAACTCAGATTCTTCACCCTCTATGTCAAACTCTATTGTCTTTTGCTCTTCTTCCCTTGGTTGGACTCCTATTTGGGAACAACTTTGACCTCTCTAAATACTACACCCCAATTGTAAACAATCTTCTTTGTTATTGGATTCCAAAATTTATAACACTTTATACCATCTTTATAACCAATAAAGATACATTTTTCAACTTTATTATCCAACTTACTTTTATTCTCCTTTGGAACATGCACAAAAGCATCACTACCAAAAACTCTAAAATGTTGAAGAGAGGGATTTCTACAAGTTCATGGCTCATGTGAAGTTTTATCTACTAGCATTGATGTAGGTGATAGATTTAGCAAGTAAAATGTGCTACCCATCACCTCTACCTACAATTCTTGTGATAACCCTACACCAGTGAGTACACTTCATGCCTTTTCCATCAATGTTATGTCATTCTTTTTGCAACTCCATTTTGTTGAGGTGTGTACAAAGTAGTCTTTGCCTTGCTATTCTTCACTTCTTACTAAATTCCTCGAACTCATTTTTGTAGAGAACTCCACAATTATTTGTCCTCGACACCTTTATTTCCTTCTTTGTCTACTTCTCTACAAGAGCCTTAAAATCTTTAAATTTACCGAAAAGTTCATTATTTTCCAGAGGAAATAGACCCATGTTCTTCAAGAAATCATTTATGAATGAAACGTAGTACACAGATTTACCTAGTGATAGAACATGAACACGTCCAAACACATCACTATGTATCAACTCCAAGATTCAATTTGCTTTTGTAGCACCATATGGGAATCTCACCTGATTTTGTTTACCATTCATACAATGTTCACATAAATCCAAATCTAATGAGCAATTAAACATACATCCAACCATACATTTACTATGTAATGCTCGAAAGCCCTTCTCTTTGATATCTCCTAGTCTTTGATGTCAAATCGTTGTCCTCTCTAGGGAAGGTATGGGTCCTGATTTTATTGCTATCTTCAAGAACAACAAGCTATACACCCATAATTAAAAGTGCTTCCCAATAACTTATAGAGTTCCAATTTGAACTCCCCTCACCAATAGCATTTCTCCTCGAACCATTTCGCATGTCTCCTTTTCAAATATAGTATGCACACTCACGTCACCCATCTTATTTACAAATATCAGGTTTTTTGGTGGATATGGGATGTGCAAAATCCCAAGAGATTTCTAAATCTTGCATCTTTGAGCTTCATCTTGACCCTTCCATGTTGTATGATTTTGGTTGAGTCGTCTCGTAGGAAAACATCACCTCCATTGTACTTTTCATATACACAAAACCGCTCCCTATCAAGAGTCATATGAAATGAAGCACTTAAGTTGATCAGCCATAAATCATGATCTACATGTGTACATATAGATGCCAAGTAAACATCACCTCTTTCCATGGAGGTTTTCGATTCAATGGAAAGGACATCATCAAATCCCTTATCTTTATCAACATTTTTAGATATACAATATGTTCTTATAATACCCAACTTTATAGCATTTCCAACATTTAGATCTACCTCTAGATTTAGATCTAGCCATCAAAGACTTATTTTTTGTCTTGGGAATGACCTCTTACAGATAAAACATCCCTATCCATACCCTCTATTACCGCTTGAACTAGCACCTCTTTGCAAATCAAGGCTATGTAGGCCTAGTACTACGACAGTAAGCTTGAGAGAGTTAAACCCAATGTCACCACAATCTAACCTCTCAACACTTCAGGTAACTCCAAACCCAGGGGGAGACCCTAATTAATGAAAGATATCTACAACCACCAACAAACCACAAATACCTTCCACAAAACCTTAATAGCTATGATCAGTGCCTTATCGGAGTCAACCAATATTAAACAAGACACAATAACCATGCAATAATGGAGTTATTCACTTTATCACAAATTCCAAATAAGGTCACACCTTTCAAGGCAATTTCACATCTCCGAAGGCAATGTCACACTTCCCAAGGCAGCTACTCCAAAAAGTGCACCCTCAAGGAATGTTGGAGCATATTTTTCATTTAGCCTTGAGTCATGCATGCATGCATACAAGCATGCAACCATGCAATATGCATGCAACATTGTTGACCTCTCTCGTACCTAGACCTTGCCGTTGACTTCCTAGTGCCGCAATCCTTGTCATTTTTTACCTCAATACCCACTATTGCGCCCTCATCCATGATTTTAGTACTTCATGCGCACTCATCCATGATTTTAGTATCTCATGTGCCCTCATCCATGAGTTTAGCCATCTACCATCAGTTACATTGAGTTAATTGGGCTACAGTCAATTAACTAGGCCACCTTGCCTAGATTTCATCACTCTGGATTGATAGTGAGCTCCAATGACCACTATTAGTCAACTAAACCTCCTAAATTCGCCCCTATATCAATAGATATTCTCAATTAACTCCCTCATGTGCCATCTAGGTCCAGTTTCCTTCAGTTACTCTCAGTTAACTAAGCACATTCAAGAGTTAGGACTAGCTCTCAAGTCTAGTGATGGTTTCTATGCTAATTTAAGCCTGCCCAATGAGAGGATTCCAAATGCCTTCTTAGGTTAATGAATTTCTCCTTTGGAGATGTATTTATATTGTACACTTATCAGTGAATTAATAGACAAGAAGGATTTATTCCATTGAGTTCTATCTTTTATGTATTATGTTCAATATTTTCTTCACTAGTTTTGTTGTTAACCTCTGGTGCACATCTAAGCATGATTATATTGTGCTTTAGAGCCTGGGCTTATGATTTCCCATTGCCATCAAGGCTATTTAGAAATCTCACAAGGAAAAGAGGACAATTGAACTAGAGCGAAGTTGTAGGACAAGCCAAAAATACCATACACCCTCTAATTAACCAATAACGAGGATTTCACATATCCCAATGCACTTCCTCGAAAGAGGATGCCCTCTAGGGTTTGTGGATAAAACCCTATGGCGAAATTTTAGGGTGGACCAGAAATAGCAAATTAAAACTATTTTTGGATTTTTTAATTTATTTAAATTTTTAGGGTTTTTCCTGTAGTGTGCTTTTTGCATAAAATAAAACATGTAAAATTGATTAAAAAGAGATTTGATAAATAAGGTATTAGATTCTTGTCTAAAACCCTAGAGCTATGAGAGATCGAGGCTAACATCCCTCCTCCTACGATGGTATTCAATACTTTTAACTAGGGCTAAGCCAAGCAACTTCAAGGGTTAGGTAGTGAAACCCTAATTAGGGCAAATAGAGAAGTCCAAGGCCCAACAAAACAATGGAGAGCTCCTTGGTAGGAAGGTCTCCTCAAGCAAGTTGATAAAATGTTAGCAAACAAACCCTAACTCAATCTAAAGCACTTCAAGAGCAACGTTAAACTAGGGTTAAGAGATAAACTTACCAACATTAACCAAGAATGAGCAAGATAGTGCATCTTAGGTCACTCTTGAGCACGAGTTATACAACTAGTCTTGCATCAACTTAGCATGTGCAAGATCAAACCCTAGAATATCATCAATTCATCCTTCAAGCAAAAAAGGCATCCAAGAGAGAAGTGCTCATAGCTTCAAGTGCTACAATATACCAAGAGAAAAAGAAAATAATACATAATTTGAACCCTTGTCCATGATTTACAAATGAGATGAGGTTGTCTTATTTATATGAGACAACCCTCAACGTTTTACAAATGTGAGCCTACAAAGTTAATGACAAATTATAAAATTTAAGGTTAGTGCACCACAAACTAGGGACTAAACCATACAATGACATAAAATAAGAATAAAAATCTGCAATTAGTCTCCACCAAGTGCAAGGTAAGCCAAAAGGGCAGTGTCATGCCCCAAATAACCCTAACAGATGCTTCTCCCTCAACGCCTTCCTTTTTAACAATGTAGACTTCTTCTTTAAGGAACGACGTCAGGATAAGGAGACTAGGAGGAGGGGTTTTGCATCAAAACAATAGGTCCAAGTGGAAAAAATGAGGTGTGCTCAACTGGGTATGACAACCCTTACACACACAATCACCTCTACAAAGCAAAATATGAGCATGACCATGTGTCCCAATGATTTTCCTTAAGGGCATCGAACACCAACCCAAAGGGTAGTCAGTAGAGCCACAAGGCCAACACCTATTTGAGGTGGAAACTAAGGGGAGCTGCCATGACCTAATTAGGGGTATTTGGCCCTAAAATCAACACTCTACATAATATAGCCCCCAAAACTTGGCCTTTACAAAATAAAAACAAACCCCTCACTCTAGTACATCTGGAAGGAACGTTTTACACACTCTAAGGTGTAACACCCTCCATGGATTTTCTCCTCATTTCTTTTGATAACAAGGATGCAACTACATCCTCAAACTTCAATGTGAATTGAGTAGTACTACCAATTTCTACAACAAATTATCCCAACACTCTGGCAAAAAAAATAACAAGGTAATACACTTATTTTCTTCCACCATCTAAATATCAACATAGAAAACTTTACTAGTTAGAGTATTAAAGTAATTTAGATGCTCCATCATGGAGTCGCCATCCTCCATCCTAAGATGACACAGTTTCTTTTAAAGAAAAAACTTGTTTAGCAGGGACTTTGACTGATACAAATTCCCCAACTTATCCCACAACATCTTTGTGTTGTTTTCTCTAGAGACATTCAACAACACCAAATCTGAGAAGCGAAGTCGAATCGTGCTTCTCGCTTTTCTTTCCATCTTTTCCCAATCTTCTTTTGACATTCCAATTGGTTTTGTACATGGATCCACAACAATCCGTTGTTCTCTATCTACAAGAAGATCTTGCATCTTTACCTTCCATATCTCGAACCGTTATACTTCCCTATTTCTATTCTTGAACTGCTTTCCCTTTTCTTTAAAAAAGAATCACTCAAAAACAAATGTTTATCGTAGATCCAGGAGACCCTTGCTCTTAGCAAAATGAGCAAAACCCCAGTAACAAAGGTGTGCCCCTGAAATCAATAACCTCGCTCTATACCACCTGAATAGTTTGATAAACTTGTGCAAGAAAAGAAATACTAACAAAATCTAAAACACAACAAATAACAATGGCACACACAGTACACAAAGATTTACCTAGAAACCCTTCACTGAGAAAACTAGCCTAAATGCGAGTTTCTCCCCTCTCTATCTCATTGTATTGATTTCACCTTTCACAATTCAATATTTATGTATTCCCAACATCCAAAACCCTAATATGTTAACCTAGATTGGATTACAACCCTAATTCCTTAACCAAAATCAATTTACAATGGGCCAAAACCCATGTCAGGATGCAACTAAGTATATGTGCAAATAATACAACACACATCCAACACGAGAGGATGTGGAACGAATTCTAGCAAGAAAAATGGTACTGGGGGTATCAATTTTGGAAATAAAGGAGAGAGCCAACACTTGATCCACGGAATGAAGTAATACAAGTCCATCTAGTTTGGGTAAACTTTCAAAGCTACAATAATACAAGACATATCCAACACAAGAGGATGTGGAACGAATTCTGGCAAGAAAAATGGTACTGGGGATATCAATTTTGGAAATAAAAAGGTGAGATCCAACACTTGATCCATGGAATGAAGTAATACAAGTCCATCTAGTTTGGGTAAACTTTCGAGGCTACCAATGTAATTTTGGAATAAATAAATCTTAAAGGAATTGGGAGAAGGATTGGAGAAATTTATAAATGTGGAGGATTTTGAGATTAAGGTGGATAAAAGACTAATCAAGATAATAGTAGAAACGGATTGGAGGCAGGGTTTGCCAAAATAGTTGGAGATAGTATGGGGGAATCAAAATTTCTTTCAAATATTGGAGTATTGGAATGTTTCATTTAAATGGCCCAATTGTAGGGACACCGGGCATTTGTGGAGAAAACGCCCTAGTTTGAGTAGAAGGAAGATCTGGAGTAAAAAAGAAAGGCCTATCATCAGAACAGAAGGAAATATTGGTTCTTGACAGAATTAAAGAAAAAAGGCATGGTGGAGTCGGGACACAAGGAGAAGTACATGGAAAAATCCCAAGAGGAGAGTATAGCAAGAGATAACAATTCTCAGAACAAATGGGAACTCCTAGTAGAAGAAACCCTAAACATGTCGCTAAACTCAAGTTTGGAAAGAGGTAAGAATGAGAATTATTGCCACTCTCTTTCTCTGTTTTTTTAATTTGCGTAAGTCTGAAATTTGATGGAGCATGCCAAGGAACACCAGGGGCATGTGGAGCAGGAAGTATAATATTCTTAAAAAACACTCATGTTATTTCTTTTAATGCAGCAGTTCAGAATGGCATGAAAACTAAAGCTTAACTCTTTGCATTCTGTCTGATGATAAAAATAGTTCTGGAAAGAGGTATAAGCAATCTCCAGGTATTGGGTGATTCAAAGCTCATAGTTGAATGGGCAAATGAAAACTTCAAGCTGGAGAACTTATTACTAGAACCCATCATGGACAGAATCCAAGAGGCAAGGTCTCAATTTGAATTTCTATCATACCAGCATGTATACAGGGATCTCAATTGGAGGGCAGATCTGTTATCTAAGGAAGCATTCAGTTTGCAGAAGGGATTGTTGAAAATTGGAAAAGAAATGAAGGGGCATGCTCCAGCAGAAGAAACTCTCTGTTTTTTAATAGGAACAGATCTACCGAGTGCTAGATGAGGAGGAAAATACATGTTGAAAGGAAATTTTTATAACTCTATTATGTGTATTTGTTTTGAGACGAGGCATAGTCCTGGGGGGAAAATATCATGATGAAAATTTTGAATGTAATGAAGTAGATAGATTTGTAGATGTTTTAATGAAGCTGAGAGCTCAGGTTTCAGCTTTCCTGGAGTGCATGAAAGTCACAACTATAGGTATATTTGATTTCTACTTGAAATTTCAATATATGAATTTTCTTTTCTTGGAATAAAAAAAATACGGTGGTTGTGAAGTATTGTGCTAAACTTTTTAGCTTAAGCCTTATTTAGAGACAATTCTTCTAGTCTTGTCACAAAAGTAAGCTTCTTGTCCTTGAATCATTCCTTTTGTAAGCTCACTCTCCATTGAGAATAGCCATGTTAAAAAATAAACAATAAAGTTATTTATGTGTACAAGTAATGACATCTCCACTGAAATGACCACAAAAAATGTATATTTATACTTGGCCTGTTTTATGCTCGAAAACTACTCTGGCATATTTATCCAAGCCATATATTTACCAACAATGCACAATAAATACCATTTATGCTTTTCAAGTGACAAATACACTATACAAGAAAACTAAAGTTATAATGTGTCACTTGAGAAACATGAAATTACATACCAATTAGAAGCTCCTTAGGTATCGGTAAGCTAAATAGGAGACCTCAATAAAACTACACGAAACTTGCAAAAGAAATTGGAGAACGTTCCAAACATTAAAAATTCTGAACATGTGGAAGTCAGTATGTCAAATCATCCAAATTTAACAATTAGATGATAATGTAAAGTAATACAGCTTGAATATAATTTGTATCTTAAAAACAAAGTCAGATCACCAACATTCCTAATTATAAAGCAGTTTCAGAGCAATGGTGAATATAATATGCATAAAAAATCCTAATCTAGTCATAGAACAAGAAGATTATCATGTGCAGATAGCAAGAGGCAGTTTAACAAGAGATTGTGAGATAACGTAATACCATTGCTTTTCCTGAAACTGTTTGGATTTCTTCTGTAAAATTAAATTCCATAAGTATGAATTCTTCACTGAGTGCCTGCAAATTAATATGTAAGATGGTCAGTTAACCAGAAGTACCTCAAACTTTTCACTGAAGTTGAGGCTTTCATTGATTAACACATATATGCATTGGCATGGCATTCATATTTACCAAAATGAGAACCACTTACTTGAAACACTTGGATAACGCATTTTCTTTATATATTGATTGCAACATGTAAACCTTACACTAAACAATGTCAAAGGCTTCATTGCTAAACTGCGATAGCTCACATTGACAATGTATTTTTAAAATAAGATTCTTAACATATTATATAAATAAAAATAAATAAATAAATAGAATTGCTGAAGCCTGGTGGACAATGAGGACAATTTGCGGAAACCCAGTCTCCACTTGGAAGTTGGAAGATATGAAACTGACAGTGTCGCAGAGATGTGCTTTCAAAAATAAAAATGAATGCCCTTGTGGGTTTTTGTGACCTTGGGCAGATGCCAGATGGTCATGAACCTTGCAAGACTAAGGTCATGCTTTTGCATGCACCTCCGTGTTGGACTTCCATTTCTTCTTTAGGAGGAAAGGGACAGAGATCCTTGTTACTATTCATTGTTGGTGATTGTAGCTGCGTGAGGTATCCTCACAGTGCACACAAATCGGCGCTAGAAGAAACACTAAACTAATAATTATGATGTCAATAAAGTGAAGTAGGACCAGGAAATAAAGTAAAGTCAGTCCCATTATAAAAGTGAAATGTCAAACATGAAAAGAATAAATAGAGGACGCCTTCCTCATTCTCACATCAAGCAAATTCATTCGAGCAAGGAAGAAGTTCCCTCAAGCTAGAAGAAGACCATTTCTAGGTAGTAGAAGACTAATTCTGGGGTTGCTATATTTTGGAGAGTTTCTTCTTTGGCTCTAGGGTTTTCCTAGAGCTTGTCTATGTGACTACTCTTGTATCTTTAACTGATATCTCTGAATAAGAAGAAGCTTGTTGGGCTTTCTCCCTTGTGGTTTTCCAGAATAAATCTTTGTGTCTTTGTGTTTCTGTGCATGGTTATCTTTCAGTGATCCTATCTTGTTTTTGCTGCAAATGAATAAGGTTATACTACTATATATTTTACTAGAAAACTAACATGGTATTAGAGCAATGCTAAATAGATGTCATTATCAGAAACTAGGTCATCCTAGTTTGGAACCTTCTCTCCATAGATCAACTTGAAAAGAGCACTTGTGAAACTCGCCCTAGGAGGGCACACTTATCTGAGGAGGCAAAATACAGTTTGAAGAATTTTCAACTTTTTACTTAATTTTTTTCGGGGTCAAGAACTAGGGCTTCATATTTTAAGCCTTCTCGAGTCTCAACCACTAATTGGGTTCAACCTTAGCACTCTACAACTCACCCTAGGAGAATCTTGGTAGACTCAGCGAAGGAACATTTGGTTCCTCGAATCTCTAAAAAGACAACCGCCAGGAAGATGTTTAGAGCCTTGAGAAAGCTATTCCAAGATAGCAATATTAACCATACTTTTGTCCTAAGGAATCAACTGTCAAATCTCAAGATGTCAAGATCAGAATCAGTTTCCTCTTACTTTAGGAGGATCTCAGAGTTGAAGAATCAACAAAACACCATTGGAGATCCAATCCCTGATAAAGAACTTGTCATGAACACTCTTTGTTAACGACTAGGTTGCATCTAGTCGGACTTTCAAGTGAGCCAGCAAAGATGAACAAAGTACATGTTCAAACTCAAAGCTCAGAGGTCCATCAGGTCTTCATGGCCTTTTTAATTTTTGTACCGCATGTTCATACCCCTTCAGGGAACTTGTAATAAATGTACTAGCATGACATATTTTTGTAAAGGACTTGACTTCCTAAGATTTAAAGTCAATCCGATCATTCAAAGGTGTTTTTTCCCTCGTCAATTATGCAATGTTGAATAAGCAATGTAAAATTTTCGAGTTTTTCACCACTCCTCCAAAGCTAGAATGCTCGTCTTAGTGGGTAGGCCTTAGGAGGTTATTAAAGTTCACGTGTCGATGTATATGAGCGTGCTAGGCATTCGGATTGAGTCATATGGACATGTGCTAGGTACCCCTAAGTTTTTGTTATGTTTCGAGAAAATAAGTTTTCCCAAAGTTAGGCCATTTTAATGGTTAATTGAAAATTTTCAAAGTGTAACAAAAGTCGGCTTCGGAGTCCATTTTTGGCGTGGGGATGCTCGATAAATAGGGAATTGATTGAGATCCGTAGAATATCAGTTTGGGATATTATATTTTCACACTCATAGCGTCTTTACCCCAGGGGACACTTTTACTATGTTTTGGGAAGCTAAAACTTCTCGGAAGGCATTATTTAGCTACTGGAGCATCAAATTGGCATTTTAATGCTAAAGGTGCATAATTTGGCACTAAAGTCAAAATTTTAAAAAGTCAAAAATCAATTAAAAAAGAAGGATGGAAATGACATGGCATGTGGGCCCCCATGTCATGCGACCATCATCCACATAAAGGCACTTAAACTTTGGTTATAAGTTAAGGTAGTGAATGGTTTAAAAAGAAATGGCGTCAACCTACATGATTCGCACGCCAACCAAGTAAAGTGTTGTGATAGCATATAGGGGTGGACCCCTCTTCATATGTGGTGTATCATATGATTTACTTTGATGAGATAGCGCATGATGTTGGTAAGAAGACTCGCACGTGAGAGGAGGTGGTGCCAACATAATGAGGATTAGCGTGTGGATGATGTGGCTCATGAAGAGTGGGTTATTGGAGTTTGGTGGAGAGAGGAGCAGTTGCCTCTCCAGTTCCACTTCACTCCAACTCACTACAACTCAGTTAGACTCCAATCAATTGAACTCCTTCTTCCAGTGTAGGTAGCACCCCCCCTCGGTCTCTCATTTCCTATTTAAGCAAGTCACTTCTCCGTTGTTTAAGATCAGTAAGTGGAACCTTTGCTTGAAATCATTGTAATATTTTCTTGAGTATTGTTAATAAAAGGATTTGGAGGCAATTTCTCTGTGGGATCTATGGAAGTTTGGATGGAGTTCACTTTACATTAGTGAGGTAACTTGTATTTGTTTTCATGCTTGCATATGTTTGGAATTAACTTGCTTTCAGAAAGAAATGATATTTTAGTAAAGATAAAAGGTAATTCTTGATAGATTACTCTTGTATTGTAAGTTGAAGAAGACTAATTGGTATATGAAATGAAGTAAACATCAGCATCGGCAAAAAGTCGGCAAGGGTCCCGAAAACAATTTTTTGGCAACATCGGCGAAAAAATCGACAAAAATCGGCAAATCGGGGCAAACATTAAAAAATACAAAATATACTCTTTTTTTCAAAATTTTAAACATATAAAGCAACAACAACATCAGATAAACACATTGGAAGATAAATATGGATAAAGCACTGATATATATCATGTAGTCATGCAAAATATTAAATGATACATGAAATTCGATAGTGATACTAAATTCTAAAACCTCATAGTTCTCCAATCAAGGACTCAAAAGTGGATAACCAATACAAAATGACATCACATATGTAAACGTATCTGAGGAAAACTAGTAGTTGGCTATCTAATATCAATGCCCTCTCCCCCTTTTATGGGAAAAGGTCATGGTTCGTTTGTCAGGCCTACCCCTGGCACTAGTAGAAGAAGGTCCTGGCCCTGCACCCTTATCCAATATTTGACGGTGAGTGATGCATGGAGGGCTAGATGCATCAATGGGTGTATAAGGCGGTGGCGATGCTAGCACATCACCCTCCATGGTATCTTTGTACCGCTCCTCCTCCTCCTCCTCCAACAAGAAAATGAAAATAAAATGAAAAAAAAAACGCCCCTTTACCTCTTTATGCCGTCGATCCCACAGACTGGGCGCTTTTTTCCATTGTGGCGGAAAAAATCGAGAAAAAGCGCGCATTTTTGGAAAAATAGCGATTTATTCAAATTTTAAAAAATCGCGATTTTTCCTCGTCGAAAAATCGGCTTGAGGAAAAAATCGCAAAAATCGCGATTTTTCGCAGATGTTTACTACACTAGGTATATGTATGATTTCAAGTTTGGATCTACATTGTTGTTGCAGTCTTTTTTTTGTTTACACAGGTATTTTTAATCCCCATTGCCAGTGTTGAGAATCTTTTGCAGAAAGCCAAAGTTGAAGTATTGATAAGTGAATGGGATCTACCTTTCCTTCAGTAAAATCAAAAAGAGAAGCTTTGTCCCTCTGATCTCATCAAGGAGGCGTTTTCTATCCTTAATTTCTTGCTCTACTTTGGATTCTTCAACTTTTGATCCACAACTTTCTTGAAAAATTCTTTTAGTTACAAACGTTTCCATATTAGATCTATCATCTAGAGTTATATTAAAATTTAAAACTAGATCTAAGGTCTAAAAGTTTCTAGTTCTAGTTTGCTTCCAAGGTTCATTAAGAATCCTAGATCTCGTTACTTTTCCCTTTTTTTCGTAAGTTTAAAACTTTGAAAATTAAAAGCTTATTGAAGGAGTTTTGTGCATTTTAAATTCTTATCTAGCAATTTAGTGCTCTGATTTGTTTGTTATCCTTAAAAAGCAAACAAAGACCTTGAGAAAGCAGCTTTCTAGCTCACTTTCTCAGTCATTTTTCACTTAGTTTATTTCAGCTTTTTACTTAAGAAAAAATTTGGCAAACTTTGGTAGGTTTTCTCCAAGCACTCTTAAAGTGTTTTGGGGCATATTCTACTAATGTTTGTTGGCTGTTTTTTGCAGGTTTATGATAAAAGAGGAAGAAACTCTAGTGGATTTTCGCAAAATTGAGCAAAAAGAAGAACAACGGAGCTTCCCCTGGAGGGATTCTCTTCGGTGTTCAATTTTTATGATGCTTTGGTTTTAGTTAGTTTAGCTTCAAGTTTCAATTTATTTGTTTCATTTTATCAAAAGGAGAAAAGGAAATACTTACCCCACGTTCTCCCGAGTATCCTGAAAAGGGGAAAGAGATTCGTGGTAAGAACTAATTAGAAAATATTTCCTTTATTGCTTAGAGTTTAAAATAAACCCCCTTGCTTTCTCGAGTATGATTCATGGATAAGGGCTTGCCCGAGTACTAGACCTAGAAAGAAACTCTTGGGATTTCATTTTTAATCAAACAAACCGTGTTCAAAAAATCCTTAAAATTAACAAGGCTCTACTCCTCGTGTGCTCTACTTCCACTGCAACTTTGTCTGATCAGTTGGTTGTATCAGAAAAGGACTCGAGTGGCTAGTTTAGTCTCATCTTTCTAATTAATCTCCCAACAACGAAAATCCAGCGTTGTGTTTTGCTTAGTGTGGGCAAATTGTACAAATGAAGCGGGAACAACTGTAAAGTGACCGCAAGGCCCCGTTAGGCTGCATCCTTGTTGGTGTAGTGTTGGACATCCCCCGTGACTCCATTCAGCCCACATTTCCTCGTGTGCTACCGCACTTAGTGAGTCGATATTCCCTGTACCTTCATGGTATATCGAGAATCACCCATCCTTTCTAATAATCTAGATCATCACCACATTAATAAAACGGACCAACAATTTTAAAACTGACCAACGAGACAATTGCAATACTTACACAACATAACAACACTCCATTTTACAAGTACTCCACTATTCATTGGCACTGGTCTATATTATTTTCATGGTTAAGCCCAATTTTGCAAGATGTCGTGAATGTTGTTTACATTATCATATGATGTTGATGTGATTTCTACCGTGCAATAGTCTGTTGTGATATTTTGTCTATTTCACTTTAACTCCTAGAATCAGTCTTAGCTTTCGTAGAACCAAAGCCTTATATTTTATGTAATGTTATGTTTTTTTATAAATAGGGAATTGACCGAGGACCTTTAATACCGGGAGCATATTAGGACACTTATCCAGTCATCAGTATAGTAAAGAGGGCCATCGAAGTTATTATCATAAAGCATGCGAAGCATACAGGCCTTATTTTTTCAGTCTTAAAGTCAACATGAAATTAGAATTGCATGCATGCAAAAGTGAAGCATAAACCCTAAAAGTGACATGCAAACCATAAAAGTAGATGCTAATCTATTTAAGAAGGGTTATTGGACTAAGAGAGATATCTATTATTATTGTTGTTGATTTGGAGTATTTGAGCAGCACCACGGTGTGCAGCAGCAACAGTTGGGGTTGAAGACAACTAATGAGTGTTCGGCAGTGAAATATCTGCCCTAGTCTCCTTCAAGGTAGGCCATTCAAGTCCACCATCAGCTTTCATCTTATTCGTTCGCATCCAGTGATCCAGCATTTCCAGGAAGACTATTTGCAGGTTCACGTGTGTAGCCAAGGATTTAGCTGGAAAACCCCAAAGTATTAGTTGGGTCTCTGAATCCCAATTCCTTTGCTGCATAACAACTTCATCTTCATCAGCGGGGTCACTCCAATGCCTTGAGTGATTATCAGTCCTCAGTTTGCTCATCCAAAGCAGTTATCAACAGATCTGTGCAGCTGGGGGCGTGAGCACCAAACAAGAGGATCAATTCACTAGCCAGCTTAGAGGGGTCAAAAACTCTGTATGCACCGGTCATTCTCTCCTGCACGGGAAGATCTACACCCCAGCAAAATCTTTGCTCCATCAGGCAACCCCTTCACCAAAAACGTCACCTTTAGCTGAGGAGAGGGTTTTTTGTTGTTGGGCGGTAACACCGGGAAGGAAGCATCATTACCTCACCAATCCAGCTCTGTATGCATGCATCTTATCTCTGGAGTATCATCAGCTTGATTATCAGTGGTAAGTGTTTACTTTCGTTCTGTAAATCTTTGCCCTAGTTTAGCTATACTTTAGGGCAATTGACTCGGCACCTTGCATGCAAATTTTAATTTAGTATTCTTGCACATTTTGAGAGTACAAGTAAGCCCTAGAATAGTGAAACAGTAGGATATCAGGATTTAAGATATTACATTTTACTTTTCATAGGGACCACCTGTAGTGTGGATTTCTCCACTAGCACATGCAAAAGCACCTTCCCTAGATCAACCGGATCATAGGGTAGAGTTCAATGGTGCGAAGTGTCTTTCGACTGCGACTTACAATAACAACTGAAAATAAACAAGAACAGAAATATTTTTGTGATTTTTATTTGATTATCTAACTAACAACAAGTAACAACAATAGGCATCATGCAGCCATCCAAGGAAATGGTCTCGCCGCTCCACAGTTTGGGTCTTCAGTCTTCTCCACAAGTGGTTGTCAAATAGGGGGAATGGATCCAAATGGGTATGGAGCAAGCTCAACATACACTGTGGGAATGATATGGCAAAAATGGAGGAGCAATGGCAAGTGACGAAAATTAATGATATGTAATGTGACCAAAAGTGTGGTTAAAAGTGTCTAAAAGTGTTTTGGAGGAGACCTTCCCAATGTATTTATAGGATGATCCTAGGTTTTTTGACCCATGGTAGTTTATTGTGCATGGTATTTGTCAATGGTTTTTTACCCATTCTAATTTTAGGTGTTTTTGGTCGTTTTTGGAGAGAGTGGGGATAAATCACAATAAATGTTCAACTTCCCTTCATTTATGGGGGACGGAATAATAATGTTTTGGACCATATTTGGTGGAATTTTAGTTGTGAAGCTCAAAATGGAGGAAATAATGGTGGGAATATGATGTATAATTATGGTTTGGACGATAGAGAGCTAGGTGAACAATTTTTGGTGTTAATAGATTCCCCCCTGATGTGTGAGGGCAAGAGCTCATCGTATGGCCGATAGACATCATAGGATCAAGAGAAAAATGGTGACAATGGTGGAGAGACTGGAGAGGACCGCGGAGGAGTGGAGTCTCCTCATTCGAACTGCAATGGCTTTCGGTTTGTATTTCTCCTCAAAAATGGATGAGGTACATATAATCTCAGACATGTATATGGACAAGGCAGGCATACCCATGCTCGTAACAATGTCTCAAAAATAAAAATGGGGATCAAGGCTCAAATAATGGGAGCCGATCAAAACATAGATACAACTAGTAGTACATAATGGTGGCCACAATAGGAGGCTGAATGCATAAACTGATATGAAGAACTGGTACATAGGAACAATGGCATTCTCATAGAATGCAATATCATAACAACTGATGCTCTACTAGATCTGAAGGTGTACATATCTGTATGGACTCAATGACTGAGAGTCAAAATCTCTGAGGTACAATAAATAGCATCAAGGACTGTAGATACATGGAAGCACAACACAGAGGGGCTTCCGAACACTGTCGCCAACGCAGCCCGAAAATCACAAGGGGCATGAAACTGTAGGCGTCCCAAGAATAGACTCACTAATGTGATAGAGTCAAGTGACAACCGAGGTCTTCGACCAAATAATTATGGAACCAATACCCTGTACAAATCTCAATGGTGCGATAGTGGAGCTGAAGTCGAGCACGTGAGACACAACCAACTCGAAAGGAACTGAGGAATCCTTTCAAGTAGTCCAAGGAACTCATCAATGAGGGGGATGAAACTAGGGTACATGGACCTCAGGGTCTATCATCTGGAATAGATGTGTTGACGTCGATAGAGGGAGACCTGAAACTACCAAAGCAATGAGGTTTCCTTGATAGAAGTGCGAGGGGGACAACCAGAGAGATGGAACAGGCAAGGGACTAAGACACGGAATGGGGAACAGGGGCAGGAGAGTATGGGGGACGCAAACTTCCTTTGTTCAGAGTATGATGGTAGCAAATGATACTGACTCATGGAGAAGGGATCATAACTATGAAACCAGGGAGATGACTGCAATAGGAAATACTCGGGGAAAGAACTGGACTAGTCATATCTAGGGGATCCAAGGGAGACTCATTGTAGAGTACTTTGAACAACGACGACCCAATGGGGGGAAGTTGCCATAATGTGAGACCATATGTAATATGTGATGGCGCCTAGAGATACTATTGTGGGCATTCTTCAAAGTTTAAGGAGCACGAAGAAGGGATAGAAGTATGCTCAATATGATACTATTTCGTGGATTTTTTCCGAGCCCGAGATGGTAAATGCTCGATGGTGTATTCATGTTTAGAGAGTCTAAAAACAGGAAGAAGACTCCAGTGGGGTCTCTTTTTTCGTGCAGTAGTCTCCTAAGTCCATAAAAGGATAAAAGTGTACAAAGGAGAGCTCTCCCAATCGAAAGGGCAGAGAGACTTATTTTCCGTATGTAGTCCGACTAGGTCGAAAAAGGCTAAGCCTATATTGTTTGGACGGTCATTCAAATACTTTTACAAACATGAACGAAGCCAAGTTTGCTCGGCAATCTTTTCTTTATGAGAGGGTTGGAAAAGAGCTTAAATACAACCCTTAATGACCTTTGTCATCAGTTACGTTCCCTAATTTCCATTAGCGGCCATTGTAGTTGTATTTCGGCTGCACAGTGAAACTTCTCTGATCAGAAATTGCTACCACCAATAGATGCGCCCTAGTGAGACGAGTTAGCCTAGCCCTTCTTGCTTGATGATCTATGGAGAGAACATCTTCAACTAGGACGCCCTAGTACCCGCAGTTGCACAGTGCCTTCTTTCAGAGAGGCTCTGATACCATGTTAGTTTTTCTTAAGATCTGATTAGATTATCTAGGATCTTTATCTAGAAGAATAACAAGTACAACAAAATGAATAAGATATAAAAGATACACAAGACAAAGATTTTCATCAAGGAAACCATAAAGGAGAAAACCCTGCAAATTTCTTTAGAATAGTAAGATGATCAAAAGTAGTAAAAGACAAAATTTAGAAATCCCGTAAAGGGGTAACAAACATCCCCAACTGGGGTACAACAACATACAATGATAATATACATCAGAATATCTTCCTAAGTTACAAATACATCAACATTCATCTCGATCAAATGGTGTTATCTCTTGAATCTACTCGTCATAGGAAGTTCTACAGAGCCAGTCCTTTTTCATGCTAGATGTAGGCCTAGCCTCCATGTAGGTCTTCATCATCTCTGCGAGCAAGCCATCAAGTAGGTGCATCTTAGGACTTATTATATGCCTCTTGCAAAACCTACAGGATTTACTAGGACTGATTATATGCCACTGCAAAACCTAAAGGAGCATCCCAAGATTGATTATATGCCTTGCAAAACCTGTGTACCCTATTGTTACCTCATCATCTTCAAATCACCTCATCATCACACGGAGCATAGCCCAGATGCACATAACACAACACTTACATCCACCAACATGGGAGGACAAACCTACCACTATCCGGGAAAGGCTCAGCAATTACATCAAAGACCATGGGAGGACTAACCTACCACCATGTCGAAAAAGCTTCAACAATTACATCAACGACCATGGGAGAACTAACCTGCCACCATGACGGAAAAGCTCGGCAATTACATCAACGACCATGGGAGGACTAACCTACCACCATGTCAAAAAAGCCTATGTGCATATGCATCTTCCGAGAACATTGCTTCCCCTTGGAAGGAAGCTCTATCTGAAGTACACCAAGCTTCTCTTTGAAGTATTCATAACTTCACTCTGGCTAGCGGCTTGGTCAATACATTGGCTATCTTCTCGTCCGTCGCAACATACTAGAGCTTCACTGCTCCTCTCTGCACCATATCCCTGATATAATGATACTTGATTTTGATGTGCTTCGACTTGTCATGGAACACTGGATTCTCAGACAACTTCACACAACTCAGGTTGTCGCAATATATAGAAGTAGCATCCAATTGGAGATCAAACAAATCAGACAGTACCTTCCTCGGCCATACTGCCTCACAACTAGTCGAACAAGCTGCGACATACTCTGCTTCCGCTGTACCTAGTACCACACAAAACTGCTTCATGCAAAACCAAGAGATCACACTTGATCTCATACAGAAGCAGCACCCCGAAGTGCTCTTCCCATCAATGGCACTGCCTGCCCAATCCGAATCCACATAACCCTCCAAGTTAATCTTCTGATTCGCATCATACCTGAGCCCATAATCAACTGTACCCTTCATGTACCTCAGAATCTGCTTTGCGGCAATCAGGTAAACATGTCTCGGATCCGTCAGGAACTGGCTCAATGTGTTCACAGCAAAGCAAATATCTAGTCTCGTATTCGTTAGGCACATCAAGGATCCAATCATTTGACGATACATCGTGGCATCAACCGACTCTGATGAAGCATCACTCAATAGCTTCAGGTTTGATGCCATAGGTGTGGCCATGGCCTTGCAGTCCATCATCCTGAACCTCTTCAGGATCTCCACTGCATACTTCCCTTGTCTAAGGAAGATTCCATCCGCACTCCGCCACACCTCCATGCCTAGAAAGTAGTGCATCATACCCAAGTCCTTCATCTCAAACTCAGTAGAAAGCTTCCTCTTCATGTCAGTAATCAACCCATCCTCACCTGTCACAAACAGGTCATATACATACAATAGAAGTATCATTGGGTTCCCTTCCTCAACCTTGTAGGAAAGGTTGGAATCCGCTTTACTCTTGGTAAATCCCAAATTAGTTAGGAAGGTGTCAATCCTGCCGTACCATGTCTTAGGTACCTATTTCAAACCGTACGAGGCCTTCTTCAATTTGCACACATGAGTCTCCCTGTCATGTGTCTCAAAACTGAGTGGCTGCTCCGCATACACTTCCTCTTCCACTACACCATTCAAGAACGTTGTCTTGACATTCATCTAGTGAATCTTCCATTTCATCACTACAGCCAGAGCAAGTACTGATGTGATGGAAGTGTATCTGGCTCCAAGTGCAAATGTTTCTTCATAATGTATCCCTTCCTTATGGGAGAAGCCACGTGCAACAAATCTCGTTTTATATTTCTCTATGTTGCCATCTGCAGCATGCTTGATCTTGTAGATCCACTTGGAAGTAACAATAGACTTCCCTTCTAGTCTTGGGACCACATCTCAGACATCATTCTTCATGATCGATTGGTATTACTCGATCATGGCATCCTTCCATTCTTTCTTTTCTGTTGCTTCCTCATAACTGGAAAGTTCCTTGTTAATGATGTCATACAACAGGGCTACATAAATGGAGTATGGCCTAGGTCTCTTCCTTTCTCTATGTATCCCTTCTGGAGCGCCATATCTCTCTGCATCTAGGATACCCTCTCGTACCCAGGCTGGTTTCCTCTTGTAAGAATTCTTCTCACGGGGTTAATCTACAGGTTCTTGAGGTTCTTCTATTTCTCGATCTTCTTCTGGAGTTGCTTCATTCTTTGTTGTATCTCGGATCCTGGGTACTTCTGGTTCTTCAATGTCTTCAATAGGTAGTTTTCTGGTAGTTTTCTGCATTTGTTGTAAGCCGAGTCTTCGTCAAATGTCACGTCGCTGGTGATATCGATCTTCTTGTAACCTGGAAAGTATATTTTGTAGGCCTTCGAGTTTTCGCTATATCCCACAAATATGCCCTTCTTTCCTTAAGGGTCTAACTTCGTTCTTTTCTCCTTTGGAATGTGTATGTACACTGGGCAGCCAAATATCCTGACATGGTAGTTGACTTCTAGTTTCTCGCCGAAGAAAGTTTCTTCTGGTGTTTTGTTGTCCAATACTATGTGTGGAGTACGACTTTGTACATACGTGATTGTTCTTGCAACTTCTACCCATAGATGCATGGGAAGATCCTAATCATGAAGCATTGCTGTAACACCCTGGTTTTGACCCCGTTTGCATTGAATGTATATGATGTACATATTGTAATTAATCATGGTCTGGAGCTACAGGAAAAAGCCCCACCATGGATTATTGTTTTATGTTCCGGCGATTAAATCGGTGCCGATGGCATTTTGTGCTAGCCAGGCACGTTGCGATTTTAAATCATCATGTAAATATGCAATTAATTAAAAACCCACAACCCGCTATGTCAATGCAACAATAATGAGAAGGGGCATGATTTCCTAAGGATAATGGAGGGGATACTCAAACCTTTGGATCCAATGGGGAAAAGCCAAATGTCAAAGGGGGAACCCACCAAAACTGTCAACTAGCTTTCTTGTCTTATTCACCCAATCATTTATTACTGCCAAAAGTTGGTTGAGTTGGTTATTGCATGGGATGGGCAAGGTATGACAACCCAAATTCGAATTGGAGAAGCCATCAGTCTTTGGGAAATGCGTTTTGACTCCTTGGACAAGTAAAAACCCAAAAACGTATGCCATTCTACCACGCTTTCATGTTTTCTCCACCATTTTTCCTTCACGTGAGCTCTCTCAGGCATCCAGAACTTCCTATGTGTGTGTTTCATTCCACGTTTTTGGTTGTTGGCTTCATTTTCCCGTGGATGGGAGGTTGTTTTTGTGATGCCAGAGATTGGGTTAGTTTTCCTCACGTTTTTGGAGCTGCTGGTGCATTTTCCACTCACGTTTTTGCGAACTCGTGTTTTTACCATGGCTGTGAAGTGTTTTTGTTAGCTTCTAGTGGCTGGGATCTCTGCTGGCCGTTTTGGTGTTGTTTCCACATGCCCACAGTGGGGAATTTCATTGTTTAGTGTTGCCCAACGAGTGGCAGAACAGAGCCACGAATTTTGGGTACTGTTGAGGTCGTTTTGGCCACATTAGAGCCATAAACGACTCTGGAATTCAATTTGCTCAATCTGAGCCGTTTTAACCAATTGCCATACCCGATTTGGCCACTGTGGTGTGTTTCCCTTCGAATTCCAAAGCTGTCAATTGCTGTGTATTCTGTGGTTGTTGGGCTTTGGACTGTTCGGGATTGGAATGGAGCCTGAGTGTGCTTGATAAACCTAATGTGTGCAGGAGCCTCACAGACAGAGCTAGAGGGTTGGCTTTCTTCTCTACACCCCCTGAATAGCACTGGAAGGTAAGTCATGGCCTAATGGACTGTGCAGCAGAGAAGGGAATGATTCCTTATGTTGGGTGTGTGTGGATGTATTAGAAGTTAGGCTAGTTCTAGTGCAGGTGTGCTTAGCTCTTTAGTGAGCCCACTAGCTTAGCAGCCAGCATTTCCACCTCCTGTTAGCCTGATAAACCCAACTGTGTTGGCTTGGTTGAGTTGTGTATCCTTGGCTACGTGTGAGCCTACTAGCTTCCCCTTATTCCTTATGGAATCATGCCCAGCTCGGGGGTGGCAGTGTTGCTGAGTGATTAATGAGCACACTGGTCTATGGTTGGGTGGAACGTTGCAGCGACCTAGTTGGTTGCGGAACAAGCTTCTATTAAAGATAAGTATCTATTGTCCATTCTGTCTTTGCAATTGTATTTAATGCTTAAATGAGATGATGAACATGCCAAATGTATTGGATGAATGTGTTTGCTTCCGTTGTATGTTTAAACGAAGTATGCATTTGTGTGTGTTTCATTTCCAATGCATTTTATTTTATGTTCATGGGGCTAGAAAGCCCGAAATGATAGCATTATAGTCGCGTCCTCTCGATGGTTGAAGGGTTGGGACGTGACAATTTCCCTTATTGCTTCCATAATCGTTCTATTTTTCCTTCCTGCAACTTTGTTTTGTTGTGGATTGTATGGAGTGGTCAACTCCCTCTTAATCCCTGACTCTCTGCATAATTCTTTGAATTCTTCTGATGTGAATTCTCCGCCATTGTCTGATCGAAAGGTCTTGATTTTCTTATCTATGTGATTCTCCACCAAAGCTTTGAGTTCCTTAAATTTGTTGAATACTTCATCTTTGCTCTTCAAGAAATATATCCATGCCTTCCTAGAAAAATCATCAATGAAAGAAACATAATATACATACCCACTCAATGAACTGGATGACATTGGACCGAATATATCGGAGTGGATGATTTCCAAGATTGCATTTTTCTTGCTCTCGCTACTTGGAAATGTCTTCTTTGTGTTCTTTCCCTTCGCACATCCTTTGCAAACACCTTCATGCTTTGCCTAGATTTCTGGAAGACCTTCAACAACTTTGCTTGCAAGTGGTAGTGCACATGTGCAAGCCTTCTATGCCAAAGTTCACTTGGATCTATTGAGTCATGGACCAAAGCCTGTTCTGGTTGGTTCTTTAATTTGTTTAAGCCTCCCTCTTGCTCTCCAATCACTACTGCATCATCTATGGTCTTTCCCTTTGGCCACATAAGAACTTGGCCATCTACAAATGCAACCCTCGTACCGTTTGCATCCAATGCAGATATGAAGAGAAGATTCTTCTTTAGTCCTAGTACAAACGAGACATCTTTCATCTTCATAGACTTTCCAGAGTCTAGCTTATAGGAGGCGTCACCACTTCCTTTTATAGGATATAAGTTGTCATCCCCAAGTTTCACTTTGTTTGGTGACTCATGTTCGGATAGGTTCATGAGGGATTCCTTGAATCTTGTCATATGCTTGGAAGCCCCACTATCTATGAGCCAATCATTGCTTCCATGTATAATAGTTCCTGTGAGGGCAAAAATCAAAACATACTCTTCATCACTTGAAGAATCTTCACTTTCTTCTATGGCTCTCTTCTTGGGAGGTTCATCATCCTCTGCAGTGTGAGCATGATGTCTTCTTTTGTTGGTCTTCTTCTTGTGAGAGCCACCTTTATTTCTAGGACAATCTCTGGAGAAGTGTCCCTTCTCATCGCAAGTATAGCATTTGACATTATATAGATCTCTCCTAGGTCTTCTAGGGCTATCTTTCTTATTCTGGTGGTGATGCTATCCTTTCTTGTGATGAGAGTGCTCCCTTTTGTTATTCCTGGTGTGTGTTGTGAGAGCTTGATCTTCATTTCCCATGTTTTCTTCTCGAGCTACGATTCAAGCTTCTTCTTGTGAGCATTCCTCCCACAACCTCTTGAAGGTGATTAACTTTCTTCTAGCACAAATTCCTTGAATAAAGGAGTCCCATGACCTAGGGAGACCATTCAAGGTGGTCATCACAACTTCTCCATTCTCTACGTCTTCTCCCACAGCTTCAAGCTGTTCTTTGATTTGAGAGACCCTTGTAAAGCATGACTGTATGGTCTCTGCATTCTAGATCTTTACATTCTTCAAATGATTTCGCAAAGTCATCTTCTGATTTATATTATTTCCTTCAAATAGCTTGGTCAAGGAATCAAACATCTCTTTAGGTGTCTTTAAGGAAGACACATGTGGTATAAGGTGATCCTTGATAGAATTAGCAATAATTCTCTTGGCCTTGACCAAGTTCTTCTTGTGTAAGGCTTTAGTCTCATCTCCCTCTGGAACTGGAACCTCTCCACTTATGTAGGTGTCCAATTCATTTTCTTCAAGAACAAGTGAAATCCTATACTTCCATGCTCAAAAGTTATCAGCTACTTCAAGCTTATCCTCAAGCTTGGTGTGGTGAGACATCTTTAATGAGAACCTCAAATGGAAATACAAAAGATTTAGATATTATCACTTTGAGATGCCCAGACTGGATCTAGAGTTGAACTTTTGCAGTGTTGGTTTACTAGTCCAGGGTCAAATTAGGGTTTGACTTTCCCGAAGTTTTACTCAACCAAAAATTTTGATCTTGGTCTCTAAATTTCGATTTTGAGGAGAACAATACTATGTTGGGCTCACTCAAAATTTCTACTTCTATGAAAAGCCCTAATTTCCAGCAGCAGCGACAAGCCAAAAACTGAAAAATGCTTGGAATCATATTCTAATTCGACAGGAAGATGTGCCCTTCAAAAGAGAGTTAGCCAAGCCTCCTTTCCTTGATGATCTGTGGAGAGAGACCCAAAACTTAAGAAGCCCTAGCTTCTGCAGTTGCACTACGCCTTCTTCTCAATTTGGCTCTAATACTATGTTAGATTTTTACAGTTTATTCAATACGATCTAGGATCTTATCTGAGAGAATAACATGCACAGCAATAATCACAAGAGACAAGAGACACAAAGATTTTTCTCGGGGAAACCATAAAGGAGAAAACCCCGTAACTTCCTCAAAGATAGAACGAGCACCAGTAGCAAAAGTAAAACCCAAAAGTGTAAAGATGATCTTCGACAGCTGCTCTTTCTCTCACTTATGCGAGCTAGTCCTCTCTCTCTCTCATGCGCACTTGATGTGTGACTGTGTGTGTTAAAATAGAGAGTCACACTCTCTATTTATACATTTTTTCCACGTGACATTTTTCCTACAGGGTCGACTTCTCTAGGAGAGTCTAATATCCCTAATATAACTTAACTAAGGGGTCTAGTGCCCGACATACAATGGAGGGTTAACCTCAATGACTTTACATGACTTAATTATATTAACGACTCCCGATCAGAGGAACAAACATCTTCGTCACGGCACAATAAACTATACAAGTGAATATCTTCCGAAGTTGCAATTACAGTAACATCTACACCTTCTAGCTTGGTCTTCATCACTTCTGGGATCCATACGTCCTCCTATTTGTCATATGGGAGAGTCATCTATTGTACTGAGGGACACACATCCTAGTGACTTTGGTCACTTTATGTTATATTTTATGATGATGATGATGTATTTGGGTTGCTACTGGAGATGTTGTATACCTCTGTTGAGGCCTGGAAAATCGCAAGTAACAACAACTAGGGAGTCTCCCCAGTAAACGTTCCCAACTAGCCCATTACTGTTTGGTATGGGGAATCCGTTCGGTTTACAGTCTGGCTATCGTAGGTCAAGTAACAAAATAAAGGTTTCACCGGTTATGGCCCGATCCACTGTGTACATTTTAGTTTTTTGAATTTTAAGTATGATGTGCAAGTGCCTATCTAAAAATGCAGATTGATATAGAATACGAGGAGCGGTCACAATGTGATGCGCAGGTTCTTACCTCTTGTCTTAACTCTCTCGCATCTAAATCACACACAGCAGGAAAACTAAACTAACTATCTAACCTATCCCTACGAAGCAAGATTATCATTTATCAATGAGTAATGTGTTTCTGCGCATGCACTAAGAAAAATTACAAATAGTTGTTACTTATTTCAAAATACATGAACATTAATAGATATATGAACAACAAGATAGCTCGATGTTTATGAAAAGCCTTCATTACTCCCAGTGGAAATTTCATAGAATAAACTAAAGTGCATTCATAACAAGAACATAGGTTCAAAAAGTTAGAACGATCTCACAGTTAATAGATGCAAGCTGAAAACAAAATAGTTCACATTCAACAAATCCATAGCACAGCATTGCAAATCTTCCACCAAGCTTTCTCCAATAGGAAACTTGTAATTCTTTATTGCAAAAGGAAATAGTTCTTCTTACAACATACTCTCACAAATCTATTTGGGAAAAAGTCCTTTATTACGTCTAACTCTCCTATATTTATACAAAATAGCAAAACCTTTGGGCTGCCCCTTGTGACCTTTGGGCTCCCCCCCCCAACCGTTTAATCTCACAATTTTGTCTTCTAGTGAGTGCTCATGATTTATACAATACGTTACATTTCAGATTAAGATTTAAGAGCACTTTATAAAAAGAGACCAACTTGGTAACTGATGAACTTTTCCCAAGCCTGGGCCTCTGCTGCTATCGATCTGTTGAGATCTTAGACCCTTACTTTCTTCTTCTCTTTCTTCATCTCTGCTTCTTCATTTTCTTTCTCTTTCTTCCTTGCTGCCTCATTTCTTCTGCTTTGTCTTCTAGACATATCTTCTCTACAGCAGCAATCACCCTGTCACAAATAACCAAAAAAAAACTGTATCAATCCATTTACCTTCTCCGTATGCATTCTGTAAAATAAACTATATACAATGTTAATGCATGAAAAGAAAAATGACAAAATAAATAAATCCTACGAGTTTGTGTCTTGAAATCCGCTAAATCCATTGTCCAAACTAAAATCACAAGTTCAATAAAAAGACTCTTTACCTCAATCCAGGCCACATCTGGACTAACTCGAAATCATGAAAGCATGAATCATAACAATGTAACCGCCAAATCTGAACCCTAAATTGTGCTCTTCATATCGGAGAAACTTAGACTCGACCAAAACCCACGGAAAAACTTCGTCATCATCAAATAGAGTAAAAGTACACAAAAAAGGCGGGAAAAACCTTCTCGGCGAGCAGAACTACTAAGCATCGGGCGAAAACAAAACTCTCATCAGCGAGCGGAAGCACTATAGCATCGGATGGTTAGTTCACTAAGCCGCCGCAACGATGGAAACCATATAGACTAAGGGTTCCGGGACAATAGAAAAACATCGGTGGTCGGTAACTCTAAAGCTAAAGGTCGGAGCTCAGAACCACTAATCATCGGCGAGATAGTTCACTAAGGAGCTGCAACGGCGGAAAACAATCAGACTACGGCTTCCAATCAAAATCATAAACCGTTCCGATAGCGAAGAAACAAAAATAATGAAAAAGCAATAAACCACGGAATCAGCAAGGATAAGAACTAATCTGTTGGTACGTTTGCCATCTACCCTCCGAAACGGCGGCGACTTAGAAGACCAATGCTCCAAAAGTGATAAAACAAAAACACCGAAAGTCAAAAGTAAAAGCTTTTTGAAAAATAAACCAAGGAAATAAAAGCCCATCGGTGAAAAACATGACTTTCCATCGGGACGTTCATTAGTTGGCTTCCGCAACGGCGGCTGCGTAGAGAACTACGGCCTCGATTCACTATTCAAAAGACTTCTGATAGCGAGAACAAAAATATATCATCACAAAGCAAAAGGTTTGAACCAATAAAACCACGCATCGACAAAAGTAAGAACTATCCATCGGCCCATTCTCTATTTGTCCTCTGAAACGGCGCTTGCATAGATAACTAAAGCTCCGATTCAAACTTCGATTGCCCTCCTATAGTGATAAAACCAGTGTTACAAAAATCGGCGATTTATCGCCAACATCGCGATATCTCGCGATGTCTCATCGCCTGCGATAATATCGCCAAACATCGCCCCGATATTTACTGCGATGTTTCCGATGATGTTTGCTTCGAGAAATCATGATTTTAACACGCTTTTTTCCAAAACATCGCGAGTTGAATTTTTTTTTCCACTGCCGGGCAAATAAAGGTAAAAAATGTCTTTTTTTTTGTTGTGTTATTTCATGTCACCCGATAGGAGTGAGGCTTTGGTTGTCGAGAGGAGCCAGGAGGAAGGAGAACTGAGTGGTGAAAATTTGATCTATGTGGACTCCATGGATTGAGTGAGTGTCTGTCGGCAGACTGTGGCCCATGTGAGTGGAGTTTGCACAGTCTGCCAAGTCCTGACGGATTGTATACGCTGGCGGAGCCGACTGTGGGTTTACTTTAAAGTTTAAAGTTTAAATTTTAATAATTAATAATTATATTATATATAATAATAAATATATATTATATATTATATATAATAATAAATATATAATATATATTATATATAATATATAATATATCATATATTATATATATTATATTATATATAATATATAATATATCATATATTATATCTAATATATATAATACAATATAGCAATGTTAGAAATATATACATTAAAAATTAAATTTTAAAACATTTATTCATTAAAAATTAAAATTCACAGTTTAGTAATTTAAACTTTACAATTTTAGTTCATTTTTTATGTGTGATGTATCACTAGACGTCTTATACATTTTATATATCGGTTTTATTTCCATATTCATGTAGCAGTGTGTTTATTTGATTTTCTTGTTGTTTTAGATGTTTAGAAAATTGAAAAAAAATGAATATTTTTGTATTTTTTTTACATTGCCGATATATTGCCAATGTTTGCCGACACTTTCGTTGATAAATCCGATAATTTCTTTTTGGACCCTCGGCGATATATTCGTCGACACGATATTTGTAACATTGGATAAAACCAACCATCAAAAATTCAAAGAAAAGTTAAGTGTTCAAAAGATTCTTGGCTGGGCAGCGATGAAATCAGTTCGTTTAACCTCCGAAACGACGGCGGCATAGATAACTAAAGTTCCAACTCAAATTTCAACTAACTTCCAATAGTGCTAAAACAAAATCATCGACAGAGCAAATGTTAAAAAATAAACAAACTCCATAATCAAAAGCTTTGGCTAGACACAGGCAGATTTAGATCATCCAACTTCCGAAACGAAGAAAACAATTTACTTCAATTCAAACTCAAGAAAATCCAAATTTGTAGCAGAGGGAAGAAAAAAACAGAGTTCAGGAAACCAAATAAATCCAGGCAAGATAAAATCAAAAGGAGGGTCCAAAATTTTTTTTAAATTAGTGCAAAAAGTTCCAGCTGCAACAATTGGCGACTACCTAGTGAACCCAGATCTTTGGACAATTTCTTCCTTAAATAACAGACTGTTTGACAATAAAAACAACATGTTGAATTCTTCTAGATGTCTGGATTTCTCAAATGGCAAATGTATGTACTTTTAATCCTTGATGATAGTCCAATTTAGGAAAATGGAAACCAAGATTTCAAAGTCAAGATAACTCTTTTGAGGCCAAGAATATGAGTTTCATTTTTTACCTCCGTCTTCGGGTAGCTCCCAGCTTGGCCACCACAGGATTGTAACATATGGTAAATAGAAATATTCATTTGTTCCTCATTCCCATGCCATTGTGCACTTTTGTACTTTTGGACTTTTTTGTCCTTTCTGAGTCCTCCTGCATGCCTTTCTTTCTAAATTTTTATTCAGGCTCCTCTATCCATAGTGTCCTTTTGTGTGAGAGATGTATTGATTTTTCAGCTCACGGACGGAGAAAGACTTTGGCAATCATGTACTCATATGGTTCAGTATTTTGTTTTGATACATATTGTTTTTTTAGGAGATTTTTGACTCTTATCTGCCTTTTGGCTTTCAATTCTTGGCATGGGATCATTTATATATAATATATTGTTTACCCTGCTTCCTTTCCATGGGTTTTTTGCTGTCACCCCCGAAGACAATTTTAAATGTGAGATGGATGGAGCCTCGAAATAGTAATCCAGACCTTTTGATCGTAAGTTATTTTACAAGGATTAAGTAGGACTTCAATGTGTTCGTAGCCATTTAGGAAAACTGCTAAACTAGAAGAATTCTTTCAGATAAATCAATAATACACAGTCTTATAATCAAGGATTTTAGTTGATCCAGAATTTTGATGCTCTCCATGCAACCAAAAGTTTGCTTCCTTTATTGAAATCAATCAAAATCTAACTAAAAACAAACAGAAATAAAATGAATCAAAAATAAACAACCAAATCAGTTTATTTATGTATAAGATAATCAAGAAATAAAAACCCAGAAAAATAAAGTTTGAGAACTAAACCACTAACTGGTCAGTTCTCTGCCCATCCCTGTAAATCTGTCAACTTGTAAGTTGAGGGGCTAGGCTTGACTACAAATTGAAAAAGACCTACCCATTATCTAATTCTAAGAAATTTGAAATAAAAACTACGTCTGATACTAAATCTACTATTTTACAATCAATCTCATCAGCCCGTGAAAATCGAAGGAGATCGGGCTAGGTGTCTGGTTTACTGCTAGCTTCTTTCGCTTGGTAGTTTCCCGGTTCTAGCTCAATTAGATAATTTCCCAATACAAAATTCGCTGGTTCATTTTTTTTCTTCCAATTGAGTAACATTGTGCTGCATGTGGGGCTCTCTTAATATTTTTATCTGATTTGGACTTCCCTTATGAGGCAACCACAGATGTGACCAATCTGATGCGAAATACCCATTTAGCCTTGCTGACCAGTCTCGATTCAAAACAAGTCCATAAACATCAGGTATGTCTACTACTACAATATCAATATACTGACATATCTTTTCATTTGCAGATAAGCGAATCAGAACATCTTCCATTTCCCTGACTACTTTCACATTGCTCCTGTCTAGCTGAGTAACATGTCAGGTAGTTGGTTTAGGTTGTCCATTGATCTTCTTGCAGACTGACAGTGGCATAACATTGACTGTTGACCCCGAGTCCACTAAACAATTGTGCACATTATGGTTTAAAATCTCAAAAGTCAAAAGGAATGGTGGGGTTTTAAACCTAGCCTTACCTTCCACACTTGCTTCAACAATTTCTTCTACAGGTTGGTTGTTAGTGGGAAGCTCTTTGTTTGGTATTTCAAGTGCTTTTAACAATCTTTCTTTCTGTTGAGGTACATTACACATTTCAAAAAATATGATATATTTGCCTTAGCCCTTATAATGTCCTCCACAATATCGTACCCCATCTCAGGTGCTTTGAGATTTTCCTTGACATTATAAACTTTGTCTTCAATAGGCTTAACAGCGATGTTGACTTGTTTCGGATCTTGACTGGTAATGGTAAATTCAAGTATTTTATCATCTGTGTTGTTCTTCTGAATTTTCTTTACATTCTCTTGCAGTCTCTTAATTTTCGAGAGTATGGAATTGTCTTCTTTTAACAACCTCTGACTTCTGGTTGTCACATTTGTTTCTGATGTTTTTCCCTGTTTCAGTGAGCCTTCCTCTTCTGTATCAAATAGCGAGACACAGTCCCATAAAACTAAAGCTTCCTCTTCTTATTTTTCAGTGGGTTGATTTTCAGCTTCTGTTAGTTTGGAGTCCAATAGTTGATTCATTACTAATGTCATCGAATTTATCCATTGGGAACAATTTTTCTCAGAATGAGGCTACTGATGAAAGGTGCAAAAATTATCCATACCTACCTCAGTTAAATTCATTAATGCAGGACTGTGTGGAGGAGGTTTAGATTGATTGTTGTCTTCTCTCTCTTTATAGTAAGGCTTGTATGCTTTATGAGCCTCCTTTTCTTTTTCCAAATCTATCACTCTGTTAGATAGCTTCTGCATCATTTTCAACATTCCCTCAAAGTCATGTGATTGCTCATCCTTACCAAACGTTTTTTCTCTCGACTGCTCAGGATAATTTTCTATACTCTCCTTTTCAGCTTCTACTCTCTCAACTGCTGTTGCTTTCAGGGTATGTGGAAACAATCTGCAAACTATAGCTTCATGTTCTCTAGCCCGTAAACCGTCTATAGCCAAGTAAAAGCTTTGCAAATGATCATCTACCAAAATATTTTCACTTGGGTCAAACTTAGGCAACATTTTCTCAAAAGCTTGAGGTAAATCATGCAAATGAGGTGCCAGGTTCAAAGGTGACCTAGCCTTCCAAGCAGGTGGTGGATTTGGTGGGTTGGGTGGCTAATTTGCGTTTACATTTGCCATGATTTTAAGTGGAGAGTGAGGTGGTGAATGAACAGGGGTATGAACAGGTTGACAATAAGGTGTATCTGGGTCCAACTGATTCAGAGGCTGAACAACTTTCTGTAAGGCTGTTTCTATAGGAATAATTGGTAATCCTCCGATCTTCTTCGCATAAGCCCTAGTAATTCTTCTCAAACCATCAACTACTTCGTTATCGACAAGATACTAAAACTCTTTACCCTTCTCTTCAGAAATTGGATTTGGAAACAAACTGCTTTCAGAACTGTCACCGATGGAATAATCTCGAGAAAATGGGTTTCCTTGGCCAGCCATGCACTGGCGGCCCTCCTTCTACGCCAAAAACTGTTGAGGCCTGGAAAATCGCAGGTAACAACAGCTAGGGATTCTCCCCACTAAACGTTCCCAACTAGCCCGTTACTGTTTGGTATGGGGAATCCGTCCGGTTTACGGTCCGGCTATCGTAGGTCAAGTAACAAAATAAAGGTTTTACCAGTTACGGCCCGGTCCACCGTGTATATTTTAGTTTTTTGAATTTAAGTATGATGTGCAAGTGCCTATCTAAAAACGCAAATTGATAGAGAATACGAGGAGCGGTCACAATGTGAGGCTCAGGTTCTTACCTCTCGTCTTAACTCTCTCGCATCTAAATCACACACAACAGGAAAACTAAACTAACTATCTAACCTATCCCTACGAAGCAAGATTATCATTTATCAATGAGTAATGTGTTTCTGCACATGCATTAAGAAAAATCACAGATAGCTGTTACTTATTTCAAAACACATGAACATTAATAGATATATGAACAACAAGATAACTCATTGTTTATGAAAAGCCTTATTACTCACAGTGAAAATTTCATAGAATAAACTAGATTGCATTCATAACAAAAACATAGGTTCAAAAAGTTAGAACGATCTCACAGTTAATGGATGCAAGCTGAAAACGAAATAGTTCACATTCAACAAATCCATTGCACAGCATTTGAAATCTTCTACCAAGCTTTCTCCAACAGGAAACTTGTAATTTTTTATTGCAAAAGGAAATAGTTCTTCTTACAACATACACTCACAAATCTATCTAGGAAAAAGTCCTTTTTTACATCTAACTCTCCTATATTTATACAAAACAGCAAAACCTTTGGGCTGCCCCTTGTGACCTTTGGGCTCCCCCTGTGACCTTTGGGCTCCCCCCCCCAACCGTTTAATCTCACAATTTTGTCTTTTAGTGAGTGCTAATGATTTATACAATACATTACATTTCAGATTAAGATTTAAGAGCACTTTATAAAAAGGAACCAACTTAGTAACTGATGAACTTTTCCCAAGCCTGGGCCTCTGCTGCTATCGATCTGTTGAGATCTCAGACCCTTACTTTCTTTTTCTCTTTCTTCATCTCTGCTTCTTTATTTTCTTTCTCTTTCTTCCTTGCTACCTCCTTTCTTCTGCTTTGTCTTCTAGACATATCTTCTCTACAGCAACAATCACCCTGTTATGAATAACCAAAAAAAACTGTATCAGTCCATTTACCTTCTCCGTATGCATTCTGTAAACTAAACTATATACAGTGTTAATGCATGAAAAGAAAATGACAAAATAAAGAAATCCTGCGAGTTTGTGTCTTGAAATCTGCTGAATCCATTGTCCAAACTAAAATCACAAGTTCAATAAAAAGACTCTTTACCTCAATCTAGGCCACATTTGGACTAACTCGAAATCATGAAAACATGAATCATAACAATGTAACCGCCAAATCTGAACCCTAAATTGTGCTCTTCATCTCGAAGAAACTTAGACTCAACCAAAACCACAGAAAAACTTCACCATCATCAAATAGAGTAAAAGCACACAAAAAAGGCGGGAAAAACCTTCTCGATGAGCAGAACTACTAAGCATCGGGTGAAAACAAAACTCTCATCGACGAGCGGAAGCACAATAGCATCGGATGGTTAGTTCACTAAGCCGCCGCAACGACGGAAACCATATAGACTAAGGGTTCCAGGACAATAGAAAAACATCGACGGTCGGTAACTCTAAAGCTAAAGGTCGAAGCTCAGAACCACTAATCATCGGCGAGATAGTTCACTAAGGAGCCGCAACGGCAGAAAACAATCAGACTACGGCTTCCGATCAAAGTCATAAACCGTTCCGATAGCGAAGAAACAAAAATAATGAAAAGCAATAAACCACGGAATCGGCAAGGATAAGAACTAATTCGTCGGAACGTTTGCCATCTACCCTCCGAAACGGCGGCGACTTAGAAGACTAATGCTCCAATAGTGATTAAGCAAAAACGCCGAAAGTCAAAAGTAAAAGTTTTTTGAAAAATAAACCAAGGAAATAAAAGCCCATCAGCGAAAAACATGACTTTCCATCGGGACGTTCATTAGTTGGCTTCCGCAACGGCGCCTGCATAGAGAACTACAACCCCAATTCACCATTCAAAATACTTCCGACAGCGAGAACAAAAATATATCATCGCAAAGCAAAAGGTTTGAACCAATAAAACCACGCATCGGCGAAAGTAAGAACTGTCCATTGGCATGTTCTCTATTTGTCCTCCGAAACGACGGCTGCATAGATAACTAAAGCTCCGATTCAAACTTCGATTGCCCTCCGCTAGCGATAAAACCAACCATCGAAAATTCAAAGAAAAGTTAAGTGTTCAAAAGATTCTTGGCTGGGCAGCGATGAAATCAGTTCGTTTAACCTCTGAAACGGCGGCGGCATAGATAACTAAAGTTCCGACTTAAACTTCAACTGACTTCCGATAGTGCTAAAACAAAATCATCGACAGAGCAAATGTTAAAAAATAAACAAACTCCATAATCAAAAGCTTTGGCTAGACAAAGGCAGATTTAGATCATCCAACTTCCGAAACAAAAGAAACAATTTACCTCAATTCAAACGCAAGAAAATCCAAATTTGTAGCAGAGGGAAAAAAAACAGAGTTTAGGAAACCAAATAAATCCAAGCAAGATAAAATAAAAAGGAGGGTCCAAAATTTTTTAAAATTTTGGGAAAAAAGTTGCAGCTGCAACAACCTCCTAGCCCCACCATGATGTTCTATTGATGTACCTAGTCACTTGTTATTGCATATGTCCCCCCTAGGGCGTCATTAAGGGAGTGTGTCCCCCTTCTTTTAGAGTGATCCATGTATATTTGATCTGGCGCTTGTTAGTCATTGATCTTGATGTATTATCTTTTGATCCCATCCCTTGATACTTTTGGGGTTTAGGGTTTTGGATTGTGAGGATCTGTTTATATGATCTCTCACCATTTGCAAAGGGACTTTTGGCTCTGGAAGATCAATAGAAAAATTTGTTCTTTTGCACTTCACTTATGTTTATGGATATGATGTTGATTGTTTCACCTTATTGAGTTTTTGTGTACCACTAGACTATTGTTTGTTTCCCGAGTACATCCGTTTGGAGTTGTTCTTGCAGGAGGGTGAGCTAGCTGGGCAAAATTGAAGGGTGACCTCCCTTTGCTTGGACGAATTCACTCATACAGGGAGTTTGACACTGTTTGTTTTGACTTGCATCTATCATCATTTCTACAGTGACCACTTTCATGTTCTTGCAGTAGCAATGGCTTTGTTATCTTCAACAGTTTGATTATTTTGCATTGACCAATACTCATCTTGTGTTGTTATAGCAGGGCACTTAGGGAAAATCGTTTCTACTTGTTCAAAAACCAATCGTGGTCTATTTTGGGAACTGTTAAGTGAAGAGATACAGGCCTCAACATCAGTTTTTATCTAGGTAAGTCCTTTGGTCTTTTCTTCATTGTCTTCTATTCCAATTGTCTACAAAATAAAATCAAATAGAAAAAAATAGTTTCACTGTGCAAATCGCATTTCTGTTTGGAGGTTGTTGATTCCTTTTGGGGCAAATACATTTTCTTCTCTAGGAATTATGGATCTCTGCATGTAGGGCGTGAGTTAAACCCGAGGCGTCATTTTAAACCTTTCACGATCAATTTGCAACTTAAATGAGTTTACCTTTTGGAATCATTTTCGGAATTGCATCTAGTTTATCTCAATCCCGACCATGGTTTTGTCTTTATCAGTGACATCGGGCCTATGCCAAATTACGTGTTAATTATTCACACTAATATTTATCGGAATTTATATTTTGGGCATTATGATTCCTTTATTCATTGGATCTGGACGTCAATATTAAAGCTATTCCCCAAATCGAATTTCTACATAACAATCTAAATCGTATTAGGTTTTAGAGGCAATCATTTCAAGCATACAAGCCGCTTTTAACCTAGACATCATTCCCAGAATTAAAATCGGGGTTTTATTTCGATCATATCTATCGCTGGGCACAGATTTTACGGAGTCATTTTTACTTTAAGTTTTTGAAGGGTCGAATTCGGTGTGTGTTCACTCTATTTTATCTTAGGCATCTTAGTATAAACCAAACTGAATTAAAATTGACCCCGTCTCCTTCAGTTTGGTATTGTTTCATTAAAAAATAACTACATCTTACATTTTCTGGATGAATTTCTGGTAAATAAGACCAGTTCTCCTTTCAAATAAATCCTGTGTGCTTTTGCACATCCACACATAAAACTTTTTCAGGCTCTTTCTAACCCAATTCCTTTTGTTATATTTTCTTAAGACTATAGCAATATATCTTAATTGCATTTATCAATAGGATCCCTAGAAGATAGACAAAGCACAAAACAATAACACGAGCATTTTTCACCTAGGAAACCCAAATGGGAGAAAACCCAGCAACCTTCGTCTAGAGATAATAATTCTCAGATCAGAGTACAATGAAGAAAGAGAAAATATGGAAATGTGTTCCAAAGATAGAAACCCTGAAAACAGTCTTCTTCTGCAATATATGCGAACTTCTCTCTCCCAGAAAACTGCGAACTTCTCTTATGTTCCTGCTGTGTGAAATAATGAGAAGGGACGCCTCCTATTTATACTATTTTCCCACTCATAATTTAACTAGGGCCAACTTCACTTAGGGGAGCAATATAATTTTATATTTCATAATTTTTATTTTATTCTTTTATTGCTGGCTTTTCACCCCAAGTCTTACAATGTTCCTTCTAGGGTTTGTATGAATGATTACAACAAGTTCAACTCCCGAAGGACGACAATAAGAATAGCTTCTGAAGTTGCACAAACTCCAACACTCCCTCTCAACAAGGAAGGTATTCTTCGGTCTTCATCAACATCATGATCATCTAGGTTTCATCTGTACATCGATATTGTCTCTATCATCTCTAAACGTACTGAAGGTTGTCTTTATGAATTTGTTCTATCCGGATGTCTAAGAGAAAATATTTTGCTACCTATCCGTTTCTATTATCGATGGAATACTTCCATACCTTGCTTCGAGATCCTAGATGATCACACGTGCAAGACCATCTACTATTTGTCTGTCTCATCTGCCGATGGGGTACTCCCATACCTGGCTAAGAACCTGAACGAGTAGAGATACATGTGCAACCACGCAGCCATCTGCTACCTGTCCAACTCATCTGCCGATGGAATTTCTCCCATACCTGGATGAGTACCTAGACAAGCAAAGGCACTTGTGTGAACCTGACCATCTACTACCTGTCCGTCTCATCTGCCGATGGGATTTCTCCCATACCTAGTTGAGAACCTGGACAAGCAGAGGTACCTAGGAAAAGGTATGGTAAGTGTCTCTCAATCATCTCTCCCTCTCAAGGAGGGATATATTCTCTTCTACTCCAAGTCTTCCGAGAAAGTATTCAAATTTCACTCTGGGAAGAGGCTTGGTGAGAACATCTGCAGTCTGGTCATCTATCGGAATATACTGTAGCTCGACCGTGCCTTTTTGCACCATATCACGTATAAAGTGATACTGAATCTCTATGTGCTTCAACTTGTCATGAAATACATGATTCACTGACATCTGCACACAACTCTAGTTATCACAGTGAATCACGGTTGGCTCTGGAATCTAGCCAAACAATCCTGCAAGAAGTTTACGAAGCCAAACTGCTTCTCGGGTTACTGAACTAGCAGCCATATACTCGGCCTCTGCAATACTAAGAGCTACTGAGTTCTTCCTACTGCACCAGGAAATAACTACAAAACCCGGACTGAAGCAACAACCTGAAGTACTCTTCCTATCAGTAGAGCATCCGGCCGAATCTGAGTCTGTAAACCCTTGCAATTTCAAGTCACATTCTAAATCATATCGTAGACCATATCCCACAGTGCCACGTAAGTATCTGAGCACATGTTTTGCAGCAATCAAGTGAATCTGTCTCAATTCGCACATGAACTGACTGAGAGCATTCACAACAAAACAAATGTCTAGTCTGGTGTTCGTCATATACATCAAGGACCCAATCAGTTGGCGATACATAGTGGGATCAATCAAATTTGAATCTGAAGTAGAATTCCTCAACTTCTTCAAGTTTGCATCCATCAAAGTAGCTATGGACTTGCGGTCCAACATTCTGAATCTCTTCAGTATATCTATGGTGTATTTTCCTTGTCCTAGGAAAATCTCTTTCTACCTCTGCCATACTTCTAAGCCCAAGAAGTAGTGCATCAATCCAAGATCCTTCATTTCAAACTTAGAGGCGAGTTTCTTCTTACACCATATAATAAGTTTCTCATTTCCGATGAGAAACAAGTCATCAACATATAGTACCAAAATCAGTGGCTCACCATTCACATCCTTGTAGTAAAGGTTTGGGTCTGCATCACTCCTGGTGAATCCCAGACTCACCAGGAATTCATCTATTCATCCATACCAAGCACGAGGAGCTTGCTTGAGTCCATATAAAGCCTTTTCCAGCCTGCATACATCAAACTCCTTTCCATGGACAACAAACCCTTCTGGTTGATCAGTATATACATCTTCCTCAATAATACCATTGAGAAAGGATGTCTTGGCATCCATCTGATGCAACTTACATCCCTTCTCACCAAAACTTTCCTCTGCGTAGGAAGGATATGCGAAAAGCATTCGATGTCTCATCATAACCAACAAAGATACCCCGCTTACCTGTAGCCTCCAACTTTGTCTTCTTCTCAGAAGGGACATGAGTATGTGAGGCAACCAAAAATCCGAAAGTGACCTATCTCAGGCACTTTCCCTATAAACATCTCCTCAAGAATTTTGCACCCCGAGGCACGGTGTGGACTCCTGTTCAGAACATAAACAGCAACGCTACAAGCCTCTGCCCATAGAAAAAAAGGAAGACTTTGATCATGCAGCATGGCTCTAGCTGCACCCACTATCGAACGGTTCTTCCTTCAGGCCACTCCATTCTATTGTGGAGTGTAAGGAACTGTCAACTGCCTCTTGATCCCCTCCTGCCGACAATACTCATTGAATGCATGGGAAGTATACTCGCCACCATTGTCTGACCGAAGTACCTTGATCTTCTTTCTTGTCTGGTTCTCCACAAGAGCTTTGAACTCTTGGAACCGAAGCAAGACTTCCTCTGATCTCTTGCTTCTAAGGAAATAGATCCAGGTCTTCCTGGAAAAGTCATCGATGAATGTGACATAATACTCGTATCCTGTCAAAGAGGTAGATGACATGGGACCATACAAATCTGAATGTATCAATTGAAGCACTCCCTTTGATCTGGAATCACTGCTCAAAAAAGCAGTCTTGGTGTACTTTCTCAAAGCACACCCTCTACACACACCACTCGACTCTGTGCTGAACTCTGGCATACCTGTCGTCATCTCTCTCAGCATCCTCAAAGTTGGATGGTGAAGATGGGCCATCCTCCTATACCATAACTCACGCAACTCACTGTTGCTCTGAGTGTGTGACAGTGCATGATGTGGCTGGAAAAGAAGCTTATACAGTTTCTTGCATCTGACTCCAATCACATGTGAATCAGATGGACCTGCTGCCTTGGGAACATGTGAACTTTCCCATCAAGGACATATACACCAAAGCCCCTGTCCTCAATCATGGAAACTGAAACAAGGTTCTTCTTCAGCCCAGAGACATACAACACATCCCTCAGAAACATAGGTTGCATGGACTCCCTCTCAAAACAAACAGTCCCTCGCCCAACTGCTCTCACCATTGTGTCATCTCCCAATACAACCTCCAACTCTATCTCTGACATATCTGAAAACATATCACGATCACCTGTCATATGACTGGAAGCTCCACTATCAATGTACCAAGTGGAGGAAGTAGTGGTAGCACTCAACGAATGCCCAACAATCATGGAATGCTCCATGTGATCCTGAAAATCCCTGTTGGTGATAGAAGATGCTCTCTCAACACTAACAACTGCAAAGACAGAAAAGTCTCTCTCAAATCTCACAGCAAACTTATCAATCTATGTTGAAGTTGTTGTCTGTTGTTTCTTCTTATTATTTGGACATTGTCCAGCATAGTGCCCCATCTTCTGACATGCAAAGCATTTCACTTTGTTCATGTCCTTCTCCCCATCATGTTGTTTGGCCCCATCCTTGGAACCCTTATTGAACTTCTTTTTCTTCTTGCCCTTCACTGCTAACGCAACATTCTTTGCATCATCCCTGTGATGTGATGAACTGCCCTGTAAGTAACCTCTCTGTGTCTCCTCCTATGTGAGATCATCTGACAATCGATCCCGTGTAGGCATGTTCTCCCTACCAATGATAGTCTGCACAAACATGGTCCACTGTTGAGTCACACCATTTAGTGTTGTACGCACCATCTCAACATTCCCTATCACCTCACCTACAGTTGCAAGCTCATCACTTACCTGTGTGATCTTGGTAAGATATGAGGCCATGCCTTCCCCTTTACCCATGTGAACACTCTTCAACTTCTCCCACAATACCATCTTCCTGTTTTCATTCGAACTCTGGTAAAGATTGGTTAAAGTTGTCCACATCTGAAATGCATGATCTTTTGCTGATATGTGAGGGATTAAATGATCCTTCACAGCATCAAGTATAACCCTACTTGCCCTTATATCCCTTTTCATGAAAGTGTCCTTATCTGTTGCATCAGTAGGTACTACTACAGGATTTGTTGTTGTATTATGAACTATATCCCATAGTTCATTTTTTTCAAGTATCAAACTAATTCTAGCCTTCCATGGGCTAAAATTTGCATCCCCATCTAACCTGTCTTCCACTCTAAGACCAAACACCATGGCTACAACCTGTAACTTCAAGCAAGTTGTTCAAGAATTTCTTTTCTCCAAACCCCCGTTTTCTGAATGTTCAAATTCTGAATTTAATGTGTGTTGCCGCATAATACACACTTTATGACACAAGAAAGTCAATAACCTGCTATGTGTGTCCTTGGGGGAGAGTGAGAGCTGGGGACCACTGTCACCACAATCCACAACTCCTTCGTTTAGGCAAGATCCTAACAGAGCCAAGGGGGGTAGTCCCTACGGAATAATAAGTTCCTAAGTTTATTAACAATTTAGTTAATGGGGTCTTTATTAAGGTGTGTAGGTTAAGGTCTTGCACTATCTAAAAGATGACAAGCAGCCAATGCAATGCAAATATTCCTAAGTTGCATGGGTACCCGTCCCCACCCCTTGGGTTTGCATCCCCATCTCGGAAACCGTCCCCATGTCCCGGAAACCAGGTCAAGTACTTCACTGGTGTCCCCTAACGTTTCCTGCGGCGTCCCAAAGAACCAGGTTCTTTTGACCAGAAAATGGGAAACTTTGCCAAAATTGGTGACGACGTCCCCCCGAAATCGGGGACTTTTAGGAAACTTTGCAATTTAAAATAAAATAAAAAACTAAAAAATGATTTAAGAAAAAAAATTTAATGAAGACAGGCCGCGTGGTGGGTCTCTGCCTTCTTATAGTCCCCGTTGATTATTCACAGTTCAGTGGTGCAGCTACTTGGAAAGATCGGCAGCGTAGAGGAGAGGGGGAGAGCCGCAGTCTCCAGGGAAGCCGCGGGCAGCGCTAGCAGCGGCGCTAGCAGAGAGGCCGCGGGTAGCAAGGGAAGAGCTCGCAGCAGAAGGAAAAGCCCGCGGGAAGGGGAAGCCAGCAGCACGGGAGAGGAAGGGAGATTCGGCAGCAAAGGAGAGGAGCAAGCCAGTAGCAGAGAGATTCGGCCGCGGCCATTGGTAAAAAAATTTGGTTTTTTAATTTTATTTTTGCATTAAAAATTAATTTTTAAAAAATCAATTTATCAGTTTCTAACTTTCTGTCATCTGATTTTGACTTTTTTTAACAAAATCGTTTTAAATTTTTAAAATTTTTGGGATCCCGGATTTCCATTTCCTGTTTATTTTTGGGATTCCTATTTCTTTTTTTATTTTTTCATTAAAAATTAAAAAATCAGTTTCTCGGTTTCTGATTTTATTTTTTTTATTAAAATTTAAAAGTTAAAAGTTAAAATTTAATTTAATTCTATTTAATTTTAATTTTTTTATGTTTCAAATTCAGACTTTACTCGCGGTTCCGGTTCAAAGTTCCTCAATCCTGATTCAAGTTATTACTGATGCAGCCCCAACGTGCAAAGCAGCAGGGGCGATGGTCCAAAAAGAGTACAAGTTCTGATTTACAATTCTGATTTTTAATTTAATAATTTTAATTTAGTATGATAATTTCAATTTGTTTTTGAATCTGAAAAATTATTTGGGTACTTAAATAAGAAATCTGATTTTTTTATTGTTTCATGAATTGTTGATGTCCTTAGGCACATTTTTTGGACACCATGTGCAGTGCATTCTCTCAATAATGCATTGAAAGACATTGGAAAAATCGAATGGATTCGACTGCTAATCGAAAATGGCCAAAAAATTCCGATGTTCATGTGCAACCACCACCATTCACAAGCTATTTATCATAGGCATGCCAAACTAGAGCTTCTTAAACCAGTTGATACCAGATTTGCCACCTACTACATTTTGATTAGGAGGCTTCTAGAGATGAAAGGGGCTTTAGTTGCCACTGTAATCAGTGATATGTAGGATGGTTGGAGGTTGTCAAGCTCAAATGTTGCTGTGGAGGTGAAGAGATTGATTTTGGATGATCAATTTTGGGGTGATGTCAAATTTGTTATGGAATTTGTAGAGTCGATATGTGATATGCTTCGCTATGCAGACACAGATGGTCCATGTTTAGGTGAGATTTATGAGAACATGGACTCTATGTGTGAGAAAATTAGATCCATCACAGATGAGAAAGATCCTAATTATGGGCACAGTTGAAAAATATCATACATGGAAGATGGAACAAATTGAACAACCCACTTCATATGGCAACTTATGCAATGAATCTAAAATGGTATGGTCCCTCCATAGGAAGGAGACCCCCTTCCCAAGATAGAGAGGTGGTAAAAGGGTTTATGACTGCAATTAAAAAAAATTATGGTTCTACAGAAGAGGCCTCTCAAATAAGAGGCCAATTTGCCCAATTTTCACGTGGGCGAGGTGTCTTTGCCTCACATGCTTCTTTGACTAATAGGGGCAAGAAAAAGGATCCAATTGATTGGTGGTGGCCTCATGGTGTTGATGTTCCCGAGTTGCAGCAGTTTGCCATACGATTACTTGGACAGGTAACTAGTTCCTCATCTTGTTTTTGTATTAATTAAAATTTAATTTGCATACGTGATACTCAATATTTGCATCCCCTAACAATTCTAATTTTTTATTTGGGCAGGTAGCTAGTTCCTCATCTTGTGAGAGGAACTGGAGCACTTATTCTTTCATCCATTCAGTGAAGAGAAACAGTTTAGGATCGAAGAAGGCAAAAAATTTAGTCTACATTCATAGCACACTTCATCTCATATCTCGAAAAGACCCAGGATACAAGGTGTAATGTCCTCATCTGATTAGGCATTGAGGACCAAAACCGCTAACCTATGTGATTCTTGTGGGTTCGAGCGGTTACTGACAGTTAGGGAATAAACTAAAGACTGATGCCATCTACAGAAAATCTAGGGCAGCAATATGTTATCGCCATCAGGTCAAAGAGGGCCACCGTCATGCATGACATCTAAGCATTATTTAATGATGCATGCACCCATTTAAGTCTCCATGCGCATGCATGCAAGTCAACTGCAAATTAGAAATTAAAGTGACCTAATTAGGTCAAAAGTTAGGGTTTTCGCAGTAAGTTAAGGAAAATAAAGTGAAAGGAGACTTACTTTTGATGATTATTGATTTTGGAGCTCTTAAGTAGCAGCACAGCGTGCAACCACAGCAGTTGGGGTTGGAGACGGCGTCTTCAACTAACGGGGTTTCGGCAGTGAGATATCTGTCCTAGTCTCATCCAAGGTAAGCCATCCAGGTTCACCATCCGCTCTTCAATTTATTCACAATTATCCAGTATTCATCAGAGATTGTTTGGAGGGACACGTGTGCAACCGTAAGGGGTTTTCAGCTGGAAAGCCCAAATCATTCACTAAGTCTTCAGATCTCAATTTATCTTCGAAACCCAGGCACCATTTTCATCATCAGTATCATACTACAGTACCCGATGATTATTAGATCCGATCTTGCTCATCCTGAGCAGTTATCATCCATTTCAGGATCAGGGGGGCGTGAGCAGCTGAACCTCCAGAACAATTCGCTAGCCTGCCTAGAGACCTCCGAATTTCTGCATGTGCCAAGCATTCTCTCCGGCACAGGAAGGCTATCAATCCTGCAAATTCTCAGCTTCATCGGACACCTCCTTCACTAAAAATGTCACCCTTAGCTGATTTGGGGTTCATGCTGTTGGGGTATCACCGAAAGCAAAAGATACCACGTCATCTCCGATTCAGCTCTTGATGCATGCATATTCTCTCAGGAGCATTCCAACCAGCTTATCAGTGGTAAGTGTTCATTCTATCCTACAAACCCTAACCCTAATTTTAGCTATAAAATAGGGAATTTTGCATGGCAATTTGCATGCCCGGCTGTTTGAATATGTTTGCATAGAATTAGAAAATATCGGGATTTGGGATATTACAGTGGTATCAAAGCTATCTTCTTCGCCAGCTATGGGCTTAAGAAATGAGAAATAGATGAATACAAAGGAAGACCCTTTCGTAAACTATAGGAAAAGAAGAAGTAGATACACAGGGGACTTTGAGGATATCCAACTAGAGGATATTAGCTCAGACATGGAACAAACAGGCATACACTTTGACAGGGGAAAGGGAACGGGAGAAGAGGAGGACAGGATGGAGTTTCGCAACTTAATATTTGCATTGCAAGACTTAGCCAAAGGGAAAAAAGATGTACTCAATGCAATCAACAGATTATCTGCGAAACCAGAAATAGGTAACATTAGTACACCTCCCTCACCGGTAGATCAAGGATCTACGAGCAACAGTGGAAAGGTTGCGTACACCAATATACAGAATACACCGCACATATATAGCAGACCTTCCAACAGGCCTACTATGCCTCACTTCTTGGCGGATGCAGTAGGTGGTTTAGTCATGCAGGTAGAGCCTAGCGAACCTTTTCGGGCTTATTTGCAGGAATACAGGGACTTAGGGGATGAGTTTCATGCCGCCGTGTCTTTTTCGGATTTTTGCAACATGAAAAGTAGGAACAGGCCCAGGAATTTCAACAAGGGATTCAATCACAACTATGAGTTATAGAAGACCTTGGGCAGGTTGACCATCCCAAAATTTGATGGGACTCACGGAGGTTCAGCAAGGATATGGGTTCAAAAGTTCGATACCTATTTCCAACTCAATCCCATGACAGAGACAGATGCCATTAAATTGGCTACACTCCACCTGGACAGAGAGGCTCACGAGTGGTGGTATCACGGATTGGTGACATTGGGTCACAACACCATACACTCCTACGGTAAGTTCACTCAAAAGCTCATGGAGCTGTTTGACAGAAAGGATCCAGAGATACATTTTAGGGAGTTGGCTCAACTCAAACAGACAAGTAGTGCAGAAGCCTTCATCTCAAAATTCCAGAGGATAGCAGTCATGGTAACCGATGTGTCAGAGAACAGGTTGACTATGTTATTCACTGAGGCCCTAACAGAGCCGCTATGGGGATGGGTGAAAGCCTACAAACCCCCCACTCTGTAGGACGCCATTAGTCGAGCCAGAGATCTACAGGATTCGGTTCCAAAGAATTGGTTCCCTCTCAAAACCAACTTTCCTGTTAGGGACAAGGACAAGAAACCTTTCCAGCAGGATGTTCCCAAGAAAACATGGTTAGATGAGGACATTAGAAAAGACTTAAGGAGGAAGAAACTATGTTTCACTTGTCAGGAACCATGGGTACTAGGACACAAGTGTGCAAGGAAGGCAAAGGCTCACTACATTGAAGTGTATTCGGACAGTGATGAGGAGGACTATGAGCAAGAAGCCACAGAAGAACTACGGGCAGCTGACGAAGAATCACTCCAGGGTGATACACCAGAGGGAGTCATTGCTACATTATCTAGATTACCAAGATTCCATACTCTCAGGGTCAGAGGAGTAGTACAGGGTCACAGAGTAGGAGTATTGATTGATGGGGGAGCAACCCACAATTTCATTGACTCCACTTGGGTAGCCAAGAGAGGTATTCAGACCGAGAAGTTCGAAGGATTCACTGTAGCAATAGCTGGGAACTTCAACATGGAGTGCAACTCTCGGATTCCAAAATTGAATGTCACATTAGGTAACTATCAGATGACAGATTCATCTTATGTAGTAGATGTATCAGATACTCATGTAATATTGGGTGTTCAGTGGCTTTATTCAATAGGGAAATACACTACAGACTATCGGGCAATGGAAATGGAATTCCAGGGGCCAGACGGCAAACAGGTAGTTTTGAGGGGCATGAACACTTATCCCCCAAAATCGGTCTCGTCACAGAGAATGGAGGCAGTACTCAGATAGGATGATATAGAATGGGCTGCAGAATGTTTTGTCACATTTAGGAAACCCCCAGAAACCAGCACACAACACCCAAGTGACATTCAGGCCTTGTTACAGAAGCACGAAAAGTTATTTCGGGACCTTCCATTAGGTAGACCGCCAGACCGAGGCTTTGAACACATTATTGAGCTAGAGGAGGGGACACAGGCATTCATCACCACTCCTTATCGTCATCCCAAAAGATACAAGGATGAGATCAAGAAAACAATCAAAGAATTGCTGGAGCTTGGATACATTCGGCCTAGTTCTAGCCCCTTCGCATCTTCAATGGTCTTGGTCAAGAAGAAGGATGGTACACTGCGAATGTGCATCGACAATCGAGCACTCAACAAAAAGACCATTAAAAGCAGGTATCCCATCCCTAGAATTGATGAACTCATGGACGAACTACGGGGTGCCAAATATTTTTCCAAGATTGATCTTCGCTCGGGGTACCATTAGATCTGAGTAAGGGACCAAGACATCTCCAAAACAGCTTTTCGTTGTCACTATGGTCACTATGAGTTTTTGGTCATGCCTTTTGGACTTACCAATGCTCCAGCCACTTTTCAGTCATGCATGAACCATACCTTCAGAGTTCATCTACGTAAGTTTTTGCTAGTATTCTTTGATGACCTCCTGATTTACAGTAAAACATGGGAGCATCTGAAACACCTGGACGAAGTTCTGAGCATTCTAGAAGAACACTCGCTTTACGCGAAAATGTCCAAGTGTGAATTTGGCATGAAGGAAATGTTGTACCTAGGGCACATAATCTATGAAAAAGGAGTACAAGTTGACATGGAGAAAATCCGAGCTATCAGAGATTGGCCCGCGCCAAAAACAATCACAGAATTGAGGGGCTTCTTAGGTCTGTGCACTTATTACCAAAGGTATGTTAAGTGATTCTCCCAATTTGCAGCACCCCTCACAGATCTCACAAAGAAGGGGGCATTCACCTGGAACGAACTAGCACAGAAAACTTTCGAGGAGATGAAAGTCATTATGAGTTCTTGTCTAGTTTTAGCATTACAGGACTTCTCACAACCATTTGTAGTAGAATGTGATGCCTCAGGGGAAGGGTTAGGAGAAGTATTGATGCAAAATCATCACCCTATTGCATTTGAGAGCCATAAACTGAAGAACTACGAGCGCCACTACTCCATATATGACAAAGAAATGCTAGCCATCTTACATGCTCTCACAAAGTTCAAACAGTACCTGGTGGGAAGTAAGTTCAAAATCAAAACAGATCATAACAGCCTCAAGTATTTCTTGGAGCAGAAGGAACTAAATGAGCACCAACTGAAATGGGTCAGCAAAGTACATGCCTACGATTTCGAGATCGAGTATGTAAAAGGTAAGAATAATGTAGTACCTGATGCATTATCCAGGCGACCCGCCTCACTATCTCTCATGAGTATATCCATAGATTGGAGGGCACTTCTCTTAGTAGAATACTCCAAAAATAAATTCGCTTGCGAATTATTTGATGGACAAATTCAGGATGACAAGTACAGGATTGTCGATGACATCATCTATTACAAGAACAAGATATACCTCGTCCCAGAATCCACTTTGAGAAAAAAGATCATACAGGCAGCACATGACTCTCCATTATCAGAACATCAGGGTTTCTTGAAGACCTAAAGACATATCCGAGAGAGGTTCTCATGGAAGGGCCTCAAAGGGGAAGTTATGCAGCACGTACAGGAATGTAGCATATGTCAACAAAACAAGATTGAGAACATCCATCCAGCAGCGTTGCTTCAGCCACTACCAATTCCAGAACAAAAGTGGGAAAGTGTCTCCATGGACTTCATTACAAGATTGCCCAAGGTCCAAGGGCGAGATTGTTTATATGTTGTAGTTGATAGACTAACCAAGTTTGCACATTTCTTTTCTATATCATCTGATTACTCTGCAGCTCAAATAATGAGTTATTCTTCAGGGAGGTCTTCAAGTTACATGGGTTACCTAAGACCATTGTCAGTGATCAAGATAGTAGATTCACAGGTGCCTTCTGGCAAGAACTATTCAGATTAGTGGGGACCAAACTGGCTACCAGCATGAGTTATCATCCCCAGAGCGATGGACAAACTGAGATTGTCAACAAGAGGATTTAAGGATATCTGAGGAACTGCGTAACAGGGCAGCAACAAACCTGGATTAAATGGCTACACTTAGGGGAGTACTGCTACAACACTACCTATCACATGTCTATTAGGATGACACCTTTTAAGGCATGATATGGCTACGAGGCCTTAGACTATGCAGATTTAGCATTCGGAGACAGTAGGGCTCCTAAGGCAAAAGATTGGATACAAGATAGTCAGGATATTCTTAAAATCTTGAAGGAAAACTTACAGACAGCCCAGAATCAGCAAAAGTTATATGCAGACAAACACAGGGTTGAGCAGAGCTTTGAGATAGGGGATTTGGTATACTTAAGGCTCCAACCTTATAAACACTCTTCGCTTAGGAAGAAAGGAGCAGAAAAGTTAAAACCTCGCTTCTATGGACCCTACAGAATAATCAGGAAGGTGGGAGAGGTGGCATATGAAGTAGAACTACCACAGGAAAGTAAAATTCACAATGTATTCCATGTGTCCAACCTGAAAAAGACCCTTGGACAACACATTGCTCCATCAACAGAATTACCTCCTTTAGATGAATGAAGGACTACTGATACAGATTCCTGAACGGATCATACAGACTAGAGAAAGTAAACTCAAGAACCGGGTAATTAGGGAATACTTGGTTCAATGGAAAGAACTACCACTAGAGGATGCCACATGGGAAGGTGAACAGGTATTGCAGCATCCCAATATGCAGTTGCTTGAGGACAAGCAATCTCAAGCGGGGAGGACTATAATGTCCTCATCTGATTAGGCATTGAGGACCAAAACCACTAACCTATGTGATTCTTGTGGGTTCGAGCAGTTACTGACAGTTAGGGAATCAACTACAGACTGATGCCATCTACAGAAAATCTAGGGCATCAATATGTTATCGCCATTAGGTCAAAGAGGGCCATCGAGGCCAAAGGCCACCGTCATGCATGACGTCTAAGCATTATTTAATGATGCATGCACCCATTTAAGTCTCCATGCACATGCATGCAAGTCAACTGCAAATTAGAAATTACAATGACGTAATTAGGTCAAAAGTTAGGGTTTTCGCAGTTGAAAGTTATAAAAAGAAGATTAAGTGAAAGGAGACTTACTTTTGATGATTATTGATTTTGGAGCTGTTGAGTAGCAGCACAGCATGCGGCCACAACAGTTGGGGTTGGAGACGGCGTCTTCAACTAACGGGGTTTCGGCAGTGAGATATTTGTCCTAGTCTCATCTAGGGTAAGCCATCCAGGTTCACCATCCACTCTTCAATTTATTCACAGTTATCCAGTATCCATCAGAGATTGTTTGCAGGGACACGTGTGCAGCCGTAAGGGGTTTTCAGCTGAAAAGCCCAAATCATTCACTAATTCTTCAGATCTCAGTTTATCTTCAAAACCCAGGCACCATTCTCATCATCGGTATCATACTCCAGTACCCGGTGATTATCAGAACCAATATTGCTCATCCTGAGCAGTTATCATCCATTTCGGGGTCAGGGGGGCGTGAGCAGCTGAACCTCCAGAACAATTCGCTAGCCTGCCTAGAGACCTCCGAATTTTCGCATGTGCTAGGCATTCTCTCCGACATGATAAGGCTATCAATCCTGCAAATTCTCAGCTTCATCAGACACCTCCTTCACTGAAAATGTCACCCTTAGCTGATTTGGGGTTCGTGCTGCTGGGGTATCACCGGAAGCAGAAGATACCAGGTCATCTCCGATTCAGCTCTTGATGCATGCATATTCTCTCAGGAGCATTCCAACCAGCTTATCAGTGGTAAGTGTTCATTCTATCCTACAAACCCTAACCCTAATTTTAGCTATAAAATAGGGAATTTTGGATGGCAGTTTGCATGCCCGGCTATTTCAATATATTTGCATAGTATTAGAAAATATCGGGATTTGGGATATTACACAAGGAGGCCCCTTTCAAGAGATGGCACCAATTAGTAGATGATGTCACATGTGTGGATGAGGAGAGACAGCCGGATGGCCTTGTCGAGATACCTTCAATTGTTATGGATGTTGAGGAGCCTCCACTTGAGAGAGATGACTACCTAGAGAGCTTGTTGACGAAGGACCTTGATGATGATAGTGATGCTATAGATGCAGATGGACTAGATGACATGGCTTGATGGAGCCAACTTAGCTATGTTATTGTCAAATGAGCTCATTGTTCATTGCTCAGTTTTTTTTTCATTTTGAGTTTTGGTTGTAGTCTGTAGACTTGTTGCTTTTGAAGTACGACATTGTGATTGGACATATATCATGATTGATGAATCATGATTCATATGAATATGCAAACACTACAGTAATTTGAATTTCCACTTGGTTTGTCTTATGATTATGAATTTATGATATTTGAATTTATTTCATATTTGATATATATTTATAATTTCATATGATTCTATGAACTTTTAAGCAATGTGTATGTTAATTGTAATTTGTTAATAACTTAATTGTATTTCTTACTTATTGAAATTGTCGAATTGAATCCTAGTGAAAAAAAAAATCTTATATATATATATACAATACCCAACGTACCCAAGTCCCCTGTTTCAAAAAGTGCCTTCCCCGTCCCCAAGTTTCCTGGCAACTTAGAAAATTTTCACTTTCAATGACAGTCAAACCTTTTAGATTAACAAAACCAATGCCTATAAATGAAATGGAGTCAAGACAAATGCAACTTTCAGATAAAATGCAAATTTGGGTTAATTAATCAGCAATTTAAGTGTTTGCTAACTGGATGAGACTACCAATGAAACAAGTTGAATACTATGGACAATATGCACAAAAATTAATGATTAGCTAAACAGTTAAAGCAATGATAGTCAGTTCAGCAGTATAAACAAATGAAGATATGAATAGTATCAATCAATGTATAGCATAAACAATATCCGCAAATTATGAGCAGGTTATCAGTGAGATAAACAAATGCTGTGAAATAATTATAGTTGTTAAACCATTCAACACATGAGATTGCAAAAGCTTAAACAATTACTTGAAATGTAAAATGAAATCCCTGCTGTGAAATGGAGTGAAATTCCTTGTAGTAACCTGTTTGTAGGGTGTTTTGCAATGTCTCTTGGTTTATTTTAATAAATTTTGAGGGTGTCTTAATCTTGATTTAAGTCTTAGAACCAAGGATGTGACTACCCCTACCACATATCCTCCAAAGCCAAAGAGGGGATGCTGAAGTGCTCAAAACAGTGGCAACTAGTCCACCTGTAGCTCGCAGAACAAACCTCGTTGCCCCTGCGCTCAACAAGAGGGGCATAAAACGCCTAGAGACCCCCCCACGGTCTTCTACCCCTTCTAGCCTCCGAGGTCATCGTTATTAGTCAGCGATAGACAATATATGGTGGATGCCTCTTACTAAGAGCTTATCGAACCCCCTATTGTTTCTCGGAATACACCGAAGAGTGATGACCAAGTAGAGGAGGAGGGGTTAAACAGCTGTTGGTTTATTTTAAATCTTGTTAATGTTGATAATGTGCAAAGTTTATTTTAAAACAATCAACAGGGTCAACCAAGCGGTATCCCTTATGGGAGGTGCTGGTACTTTAACTCTGGACCTTGAAAGTAAATGTGTGTAGATTGTAAAGCAAAAGATTGTAGCAGAGATAGAAGTTATCTAATTAAGTCCTTAACCCTTCCGCTTTTCATACCCGACCTGAGTTCCCTAAAGGGAGATAACAAGAGGGACAGATGATACACGGTGGATCTAGGGTTGTATATTACTCTCTTTGCAGTAAAAACAAAATCAAGAAATAAATCTAAGCTAAGTGCTTGAAATGAAATGAAAGACTTGAAACTAAACTAAAGCAGCTACGCTAACCACACAACAATCTATTTAAAAGAGAAGGTGGGTAAAAATGGAAAATCTAGGTCTACTTGCAAGAAAATCAAACTAGCAACTAGTGAGCTACTCTACCTCTAATCTAATCTACCTATAATAGATTTACAAAGCTTTTGAAATGATTTGAGAATACCCCAAGAGAACTTCTCTTTGGGGTTTACACAATACCAAAAAAAATAGTAGAGAGAAATGGGGGTTTGGACCCCCTTTGAATCGGATGGTTCTTGAGGCTTTTCTGGACCAAAACGGGCAGCACTTCCTTTCCTCCTGTGTAAAACCTGCAATAAAATAGTGAAGTATGTTCACTGGAAATCACAGTAAACATTAAAGAAACTTATTAGAAAAGTTAGTCCAGAAATCCAAAAAAAATAGAGCAAAAATATGATTGTAAAAATACTTGAAATGGAAGTTTAGAAGGTTGGAAAATGAGTTTCTAGCCACCTAAATGATGTTAAAACAGTAGATCTGAAGCATTTAACTAATATACTAAGGGTTAGGGCCTTAAAAAAAGGTTTTTATCACTATACAATGATAAAAATTGGGTTTTAAAACCCCTATAAACACATGAGCGAAAATGGAAAAACAACAAAATAACTCTTGGAGGAAGATGCTCCTTTGTTTTAGATCCCTGCAAATAAACTTATGAGAGCTGCAAAATGTAAGCAAAGAGGTGAGTACCCAATAACTATACCAAAATACTTTGATAAATCTTATTAAAAACTCACAAATGAAAGCAGAAATACTTCTACTTACAAATCTCTCCATAAAATACTTTGTGAAGAGCTATCTAAGTTAATACAAATGCAAATCAAATAAATACACATGCAAGTTACCTCACCAAAAGATGCATGAAATGTAGAAGAGAGCCACCAAGAATTCCTCCAAAGATTACTTGTATTAAGCCCAACTAGGGCAAGATTTGATACACAAAGAACCTCTAGGGCTTGAGCAAAAATGAGAGAGTAAGAGAAGAAGATAAGAGAGGAGTGATTCCAGCAGCATAACAATAGCTTGAGAGTCAATGTGTGGAGTGAGGGAGAGGAGCCCTCCTTTTATAGTTGAAGAGGCCCCAAACCCACTGCTAAATCAAAGGTCCAAAACATAGATCTAAACTCTAGCTCTCCTCCACCCTTAGATCTAGGTTTGTTGACTTTGCAAGCCATCCACCAATCATAAACAAGGGTGTCTCTTCAAATCAATGGTCAAAAAGATAAATCCATGTCACAATGAAGCTTAACCCTTAGATCTAGGGTTTCCATGACTCAAGTGGGACCCCCTTTGACTCAAATTTTGATTTTTATTATTTTTATTTTTCCTATTTTTTATTTTTTATTTTTTTATCTTTTATTTTTTATCTTTTATTTAATCTTTTTTTTTTTAATCTTTTATTTTATCTTTTATTTTATCTTTTATTTTTTAATCATTTATTTTTTATCTTTTATTTTTAATCTTTTATTTTATCTTTTATTTTTAGAAAAATAAGAGGGGCGCCCCACTTAGGAGATCTTCAAAAATTTATTTTGACCATGGGGGGGTTTATTTAAAAATAAATTTTGACTATGCTTAGCCACCCCCCAAACTTAATTACCATAGCCTTATTTGATTTTTTCCTTCAAAATCAAATAATTTAATCTTTCACCCTAGGAAATTAAATTAATCCTAGGAAAAAATACCTTGTCTTAACCAAAATTGGTCTAACTTCCTAACCCCTTGTCAGAATGACATAGGACATGAAGCAATGGCTTAAGGGGTGTCATAGCATTTTCATTTGAATTCATAGCCCCTATTACAAAATGCCAAGGTTAAAGAGATTACATTATTACATCAAAACTTAATTAATTAACTATTAAATGGTAAAGTTAATTAAAATTAAATTAAATTAAATTAAATCCTAACAAAATTCCGCAAGACTACAAGATATGGCTAGCATGGTCATGGACAACAACTTGAAACCTTAGCCACCTCATGGGATTGATTATCAAAACGCCAATTCACCACTTTGGGGGATTGGTGAGTGAAAAACCCAACTAATTAAAATTCTTAGATAACAAAATTAACTGGAAGAAGAAAAAAAACACTCATTGAAGAATACTTCCCTGATAATAAAGTCCATGGTCACATCCTTAGAGGAATGACCCATGCTGACATATAAAGTTACATTAATTATCCCACACAGGGGAGCGGACATTTCGTGTACAAAAGGGGCAGAATTGCCCTGCCCAGCGAAAAATCCCTAGGATTTTTCCATAGTGCAAATTGTACAATTTGTACATCTGCAATGTACATGATTTTGCCACCTAGTCGATATAGGTGGGCAACAACGTGCTCTAATACCATGAAATTTTTTCACGAACCCCAACCCGATTTCAAGCCTTATGGATTCTCTGCATAGTTTAATGCCCAAGCCCTCTATGCACAAATTTTTAAACAAAATTTGACTGAAACTAAAACACATGAAGTTCTTTTTCCAAAATTAAACAATTCAAAAAAAATTCTTTTCTACCAAAATTTCAAACAACCAAACACACATGAAAATGACACAATTGTTTTTTACCAATGGTCCAGGATAAAAGCCCCAAGGGAAAACCGATTTCTGAGTGAGAGAGATTTATTATTTTCTTCAATAAAATACAAAAATTAAATCAACAAATACTTATCAAAATTTGTCTCGAAATTTGAACCTAACTGCTGACTTTTCCTCCTCGAAATTCGTGCCAAAACTCACCTCGAACTTCGTGCCAAATTCTACATGTACGAACAAAACTTATTGTTGTACCTTTCACCTCGAAAATCGTGCACACCGTACTACCTCGAATTTTGTGCCAATCTGTATCATACGAATTCTGGAAATTTGTGTAGATTGTATCGTACAGTCACCTCAGGAAGTGTGCAGACCATACTGTTGTATGAAAACCTCAAGAAACGTGTAGTCTGTACACTGTACGGAAACCTCAAATTATGTGCAAGAAAACTATCTCAATTTCTGTGCCAAAATTCTGTTGTACAGTCCCCCGAATTTTGAGCCCACTCTGCTCTTTCTCTTCCCTGAAATCTGTGCAAAATTCTTCTCGAATTTTGTGCCCAAATGTAATCTTCAGATTCTCTCTCCTGGTTCAAAATCTCTTCAAACCCTCACTTTGTCTTTTCTTCCTCTCTCCAAATTCTCTTTTGGAAAAGATCACAATGAATGAAAATGAATGCCTTGTCTCAGCCCTTTTTGTTCATGGTAACTTCCTCTTTCAATCTAATGGTCAAGATTAGATTAGATGAAGGGTTCACACTAAATGCTCCATTAATTATTAATTAAATGATATTTAGTGCACCTCATGCCATTTAATAAAGTTAGAACAACCCCTTTTAAAATAATCACTCACTTAACTTTATTTAAATATGAACTTAAGAAAACCACGACTTAGACTTTTTAATAAAGTCACTTTAAAAACATAAAGTACTTATCACTTCATTAAATGCAAATTGACTAGGAGTCACAACTTAAGTGTCATTGTCCACCCCAAGGAAAGTCTAGGTGGACAAACACTTCCTAGGTAACTTTTCAACATCATGTTCTTCACTATCTTATGTGGGCATCTGTTCTGTATATATACAGTTGTCCTGGATACTTCTGCCCATAAGAACATGGGTAGACTCTGGTCATGTATCATGGCTTTGGCTGCCTCCACAATTGTTTTGTTCTTTCTTTCAGCAACCCCATTTTGCTTGGGATTGTAAGGAACTGCAAGCTCCCTCTTAATTCCTTCTTCTTTGCAAAAATCATTGAAATCCATAGAGGTATATTCTCCACCATTATATGATCTTAGGATCTTGATCCTATTCTCTGACAAATTCTCGACTTGTGCTTTGAACTCCTTGAATTTACTGATTACTTCCTTGGATTCCTTGGTCTTAAGAAAGTAGATCCAAGTATTTCGTGAGTAGTCATCAATGAAGGTTACGTAGTAATGATATCATCCCAATGGGGCAACTGTCAATAGGCCACACAAGTCAGAGTGCACTAGATCCAAGATTTCTTTGGATCTGCTCTCACTATCTGGGAAGGATTTCTTGGCATTCTTGCCAAGTACACATTCTCTACATGTTCCATCATGGTCTAGCTGTAGCACTGGTATATCGGTAACTATGTTCTTCACTGCTGGGAGAGCTCTGTAATTTAGATGAACTAGTCTTCTGTGCCATAGCTCACCCATACTTGTAGAGTCATGGACTAGTGGATTGTTCAATCGATACAAGCTCTCCTCTCTCATACCAATTACTTTGGTCGTATCCATGTTTGAGTTCTTCTGCCAAGCAAGTACTTTTTCATCTAAAAATGCTACTTTATATCCTTTGTTTTCTAAGGCCGAGATGGAAACAAGATTTCTTTTCATACCAAGTACAAAGAGCACATCACTTAAATGTAGAGTGTCATTAGACTCTAGCTGAAGGGAGGTAGCCCCAGATCCCTTCACAATGTAGTTGGCATCATCTCCAAGTACAACTTAAAGATGAGAATCCTTCTCAACTATTTCTGAGAGATTTTCTTTATACCCCGTCATGTGTCTAGATGCACCACTATCTATGAGCCAAGTATCACTAGTGGTGGGAGCAGTACCTGAAGGCTGATAGAGCTGATATGAAGAAGAGTTATGTACGATCTTCAACCTTCATGTTGATCATCCTGACTGTAGATCTGGATCTGAAACCCTAATAGAGACTAGGTCAAAACTGAAGGTTAGAGTTGTTGAAAACTGACTCCACGAATAAATGCGCCCTACAGAGGCAAGTTGAGAAAAGTAGAGTCAAGCCAAAACTGTGGAGGGAGTAGGTCAAAAACTGAAACCCTGATTTCTGTTGCAGATGTAGAATTAGGTCAAAATTTAAATTTCTCATAATTGAATTCTATCTTCACCAAAAGATGCCCCCTCCTTAGAGCGAAATTCCCAAGGTTCTTTTTCTGCCAAAAGGTTGAGTGAAGACCTTGAAAGATGAAACCCTAGTTCAGATAGGTTTCCGACAGAGTTCCGGCAATGGCTTCTTCTAGCACTGCTTTGATACCATGTTAGATTTTCTTAAGATTATAGCAGTATATCTTAATTGCATTTATCAATAGGATCACTAGAAGATAGACAAAGCACGAAACAAGAACACGAGTATTTTTCACCTAGGAAACCAAAATGGGAGAAAAACCAGCAACCTTCGTCTAGAGATAACAATTCTGAGATCAAAGTACAATGAAGAAAGAGAAAATATGGAAATGCTTTCCAAAGATAGAAACCCTGAAAAACAGTCTTATTCTGCAATATATGAGAACTTCTCTCTCCCAGAAAACTGTGAACTTCTCGTGTTGGTGTTGTGCTACTGTGAAATAATGAGGAGGAGCACCTCCTATTTATACTATTTTCCCACTCATAATTTAATTGGGGCCGAATTCACTTGGGGGAGCAATATAATTTTATATTTCATAATTTTTATTTTATTCTTTTATTGTTGGCTTTTCACCCCAAGGCTCACATTGTTCTTTCTAGGGTTTGTATGAATGATTACAACAAGTTCAACTCCCTAAAGAGGACAATAAGAATAGCTTTTGAAGTTGCACAAACTCCAACACCTTTTGGTCAGGAAGTAGTTCAGTTCATAAAACGAGTTCGCCCTAAGTGTAGGTGCTAAATTTCTTGCGAAACGGGGGGGACTAATTTACCTCTTGGAAAAATTTATGCCCTTTTAGAATTCATCTGAAATCCACATGGTATTGGTTTTGACCCCATCGCCCATTTAAAACACTGGTCTACTCTTTCATTAAATCGTTGGGAATCTAGTAGGGTCGTGTTACCTCAAAAAGCTTCAAACGATTAATTCTTGGCTCAATTTCATAAAATGTAACTCCGTTATCTTTTAGTGAAATCATGTTTATTGTTTTGTGAGGTTAATAAATGTCTAGGTTATAATTTTGAATTTTGAAAGGATGCAAATCATTATCAATTACTACATCAAATCCTCGCTATAGATTATCTCTTTCCATATATAATCTCAAAGGGGGCCATTCGGTTAGCCTTTATTTACGTCATTTTATTTTTTGGAAAGTTGTTGCTTATTTAAGAAAATAATAAATTCATTATATGAAATCTTATTTGATAATAGTTCTCCATAAAACAATTCACCCTAGGATATTGAGACTAAACTCTACTCAATCGATGGCAGCAAATCTGTTGACTAACATTTGACTCCATCTACCCATAAAAAGCACTGATCCTTTACGAAGTTATGTTTGCCCTAGGAGCTAAGTCCTCTCCACACAAAGTGTTTATTGGCTTGCTTGTTTTGATTGCATTATTCTTTATGGCAAGCCTTTCGCATCTAGAGTATGTTAAATTCTGATATAATTCTCCCTAGTGTTCTTTATCCTAGATCCCAAACCTTAATTCAACATCATTTCTAGATCTAGGGTTTTGTTTTCTAGGATACCTTACAATAGATTGCATCATCGAGATTTGGTATCATGTCTTAGGTGTCTCCCACAAGGTTAGGCTAGGGTCTCCCCCTTTCCTCTATTGGAGCATAAAGTGACAAGAATCCTACTCGGAGTGACAACCAATCCATGCTTGGGGAGCAGGATCCTTGAAGTGTCGCCCTTTAGCTACCTTAGTCCCAATGCCATCCTAGATAGGATTCATTTGTCGGGTAGTTATAAGTTGTGTGATAACAGTTTTATCATACTTTAGTTTTGTAGATTGATTGAAGTATTTGGCATCCATAGGAGGGGTAGTTGTCAAATTACATAGGCTAAGGTTGAGCTAGATAGGTTGAAGGTGTAAGCTTATATGCTACTCTTGGTAGAATTTGCAAGTAGCTTTGAATTGCTTGGGGTAGAAATTTGGCATGCTTTTGCATGGGTCCCGGTCAAGCACATACACCCAAGGTTTATGAGAATGGCATCCTCAAAGTCCACTTGCCCAAGGGTTTAAAGGAACTAGTTCTTACCTCTCTAGCTCCATGGCCAAAAAACCAAAAAAATATTTTCCTTTTTGTTTTAATTTTGTTCAAGGGTAAAAATTACTAAAAATCGAAAGACAAATTATTAGGATTTTTCCCAATTTTTGCCTAATCAAATTTCTGGTTTTATCTCACTTTCTAGGCTTATATCTTATCTTTATTTCTGTTTAGGCTGACTGATTTATTGCAGAAAAAATAGAAATAAAGAGACCCTAAATAATCTACATTTCAATATTTTCTAGAGGGTTTTTAAGCTAGAAATAATCACTAAAAAATGTGTTTCAGATCTGAATATTTTGAATTTTCAAGTAGTTTTAAGAGGCTAATAGTGCATTTTAAAATTTTAATTTACAGTCCCAAGGATGATTTGTTAGACTAGAATTTAATTTACAGTCACTTAAATAACACACCTTTACAATGATTTTAAAAGGGTAATCATTAATCAGATTAAGAATGCAACAATCATAAAAATACAAGGTTCAAAACACTAGTGAAAGGTCACTATGACGGGATGGGTAATATTGTCAACATTATTTTTTTTTGTAATTTGTGAGAAAATTCAAGCATCTAGTGTGAGAAGATTCATACAAAACTAACAAAAATGTCATATATTGGATGTAATATCCTCAAAATGGTATAGACCCAATGGAGTAGATTGCATAATGTAGAGATAATGAAATTTTCTTTCAATATAATCAATTTTAACACTACCTACATAGTTAATGTGTTGCTAAAATGTGAACAATTCCAATGAGAACAGTAAAAAATGCTAACCTCAAAATTACCACATTGCCAAATTGAATATGGAAGAATAGGCCCTTCATGTGGATTTGGTAGGTCCCCACAAGCCCCCATAATTTCATTTACAACAGAATGGTCCAAACCCTCAATATCTTTCAAGCAACGACGGCTTTTCCACAGATCCTTCAAACAAGTCCAGAACAATCTATCAGACCTAGTGAACAAGTTGTTTGCTCAGGAAGAGGTAAAATTTACTTATTGTATTCTTTTGATTCATGTTGAGGAGAAGTGCCATGTACCAAGAAAAATAAAATGATTGCACATAAAGTCAACAAAAGGATAAGATACCCACAGGCATGCACATAGCACAACCTCGTAAAATCCCTTTAAATGGCAAGATTGTTGCTTTTTCAGATAGCAGAGGTGCCAATAAAGTCCTTTCATTCCTAATCCAAGCAAAGCATGAGACCACCTTAATAGAAATATATTAATAAGTAAAAAAAAAATTATTAACAGTGCATATACCATTCCAATTTGTGGACTTCTATTTTTAAGGCTTCATAAATCAACAATTCTAATATGTTGATTGAGATTCCAACACCAAAGTTATAGAAAATAGATGAACCAAAAACATTCATGATATGATTTAGAACTAGAAAATGAAAGTTAAACATAAAAGGAACCAAAAAGACAAGTATTTAAATTTCATTCTAGATGTATAGATCAATATTACTAGACTCGGAATTGGCAAAAACTCAGCAAGGCAAAAGACTGAAGAGTTTGAATCGGATTGGAAAAACATCAGCAAGTACAAAAATTTAAAGATACACACATATTTTGAATTAAAATCAACTTTTTCCATTACTAGTCACTGTTTATGACTGTCCATCATTGCTTCTAACTGCCCAAAACAGCAAGCAAAACAGAGAACAACAAATGAGAAAAAACCCAGCAAAAATCAGATTTTATAAGAAATCTGGGTTTCAATCCAAGTTTGACTCCTCGAACTGAATCAAACATGCGATTTTCACTCGGTCAAATGAGTCAAACTCAGTCAAAACGAGATTGACTCAGCCCAAACTGAATTGGCTCGTTTTGAGGGAAATTTGAATCAGACTCGCAATTTTCCGAGTTTGACTCGTGATTCTTGTTACTATGGTATAGATCACAAAAACACATGGTTTCAAGTGTAACATCTAAAACATACATTACGTTTTCTTCACTTTATTATTAAAACACAGATCAAAAGCTCAATCCTACCCACGACTTCAATGGTTGCATACAATAGCTTAATCATCTATTAGGGTTAGTTCCTATGAGCAACCAAGCTCTCGGAAATCTAACTAACAAGTCTTAAGATCTAGATCCATTGAGTTATCATCAATGTTAGAGACTGTTACCAACTATGTTGCACTCAGCTGGACTTACAAGTGAGCCACCAGTGATGAACAAGTTATTCGTTCATATCTAGAGTTCAAAAGTTCATTCAGGCCTTCCATGGCTCTTCTTATTTTTACGCATGTTCATACCCCCTTGGGGGAGTTGTAATAAAATGTCGTAGCATGATGAAATAATGTAATAGACTTGGATTTCCTAAGACATGAACATCAATCTAAGTAGCCCAGAGTGCCCTTTCCTTGTTAATTATAGGTTGTTGGACAAACGAAATATAATTTTCGAGTTTTTCACTCAGCCTCCAAAGCTGGGGTAGTCGTCTTATTGGTTAGGCCTTAGGAGGTTATTAAATTCTAAGTGTCAATGTATATTATCATGCTAGGCATTATTTTAGAGTCATATGAACATGTTTTAGGTCCCCCTACATTTATTTTTGTTTTCTGCAAAAAATAAATTTCCCGTAAAATCGGAGAACTTTTTAATGTTTTAAATGTAAACATTTAAGAAGTCATAAACGTGTGGCTAGGGAGACCAATTTTCCATGGGGGTGCTCATTTTCTAACTCAAAGAACCCACTATACCCCAAAACCCACTTTTCAGAGTGATTACTTATCATTTAAATCAAAATTTTCACGAAAAAATAGCCAAAAAGACATTTTAATTGGACAAAAAAGACAAAAAATCAATTTCCTAAATAATGGAAACATGTTCGGGACATGTCCGAAGTGGTGGTAGCTTAACTGGTCGTCAAAGGGAGCTAACTAGACATCAAATCCAAGTCAATCGGCATCAAATCAAGTTGAGGGCGAGTTATCTCCATCAGAGGGGGCACATCTCATCTTAAGGAGGGTGCATCTCTTATTTGGCGTCTCATGATTGGGTGTTGACAATCCCAATGAGAGGATGCGCCTACCTCTTGATAGGTAGCGCATTCCTCTTTGTTATATTTTTACAAAATTATAGCAGTATAACTTTATTGCAAATGAACAATAGGTTCTTTAGAAGAAAGACAAAGCATAGAAACAAAGAACACAAGAGTTTATTCTAGGAAACTTGCTTGCTTGGCAGCTTGTCCAAATGAGGTGCCCAACCTCTATATACACACTTTACAAAACTAACATTAAACCCTAACAGAGCCGACTTGTCTAACTAACTGGGGCTAACTCACCTTGGGGAAAATAAAAAATAATTTTATTTAATTCTAAAACTTCCCCGAGGTTTACATTGATTCTTTCAATAAGAATAACTTTCGAAGTTGCACAAATTCCAACACTCCCTCTCAGCAAGGAAGGTATTCTTTCGGATATCAGCATCGTGGACATCTGGGTCTCTTCCATACAACACATCTATCTTGATCATCTCTATACATACTAAAGGTTGTCAACACGATCTCTGTCCGTCGAGAGGTGTCATCATGCATCTGATCCACTCAGTCCATCGGTGAATCTGTCAATTCTATAACTCTGCACAGTCATCATCATCATATCAGAGAGTCATCATCATCATATGTCTCATCCACACAGTCCATCGGTGAATCCATCAGTTCTGCAACTCTGCACGGTCCATCGGATAGTTGCCATCATACATCCGATCCACACAGTCCTTCAGTGAATCCATCAGCTCTACAGTCCATCGGAGAGGTATCATACATCTGATTCACACAGTCCATCGGTGAATTCATCAGCTCTAACAATCCATTGGAGAGGTGTCATCAATGTCTCATCTACAACCAGTCCATCTCTACTGCCAATGGGAATCTCCCATACCATCTAAGAACCTGGGCATGCTTCACACAGACCTCTAGTACCTGTTCGTCTCTACTGCTGATGGGATTTCTCCCATACCAGGCTGAGAACCAAGACAGGCAGTGGCACCAGTGTACAAGACCATCTATTACTTGTCCGTCTCTACTACCATGGGATTTCTCCCATACCAGGATGAGAACTACGACGAGCAAAGGCACCAGTGCGCACGACCATCTACCACCAGTCCGTCTTCACTACCGATGAGAATTCTCTCATACCAGTCTAAGAACCAGAACAATTAGAGGCACCAGCCTAGAAGTAAGGTAGATGTTTGAATTAGCATCCCTCTCAAGGAGGGATACATTTTCTTCTACTCCAAGTCTTCCACGAAAGTATTCAAACTTTGTCCTGGGAAGAGGCTTGGTAAGAACATCTATAGTCTAGTCATCTATCAACACGTATAGTAGCTTAACCGCACCTTTCTACACCATATCATGAATGAAGTGATATTGAATCTCTATATGCTTCGACTTATCATGAAACACAGGATTTACTGAAATCTACACACAGCTCCAGTTGTCACAGTGAATCATAGTTGGTCCTGGAATCTGACCAAACAATCCTGCAAGGAGTTTTCGAAGACATGCTGCTTCTCGAACTATTGTACTAGAAGCCATATACTCAGCCTTTGTTGTATTGAGTGCTACTGAGGTCTACTTCCTGCTACACCAAGAGATAACTGCAGAACCCAAACTAAAACAACATCCGGAAGTACTCTTCTTGTTTGCAGCGCATCCAGCCCAATCTGAATCTGAAAATCCTTACAATCTCAAGTCACATTCTGAAGCATATTTCAATCCATATCCCACAGTGCCACGCAAATACCTGATTGCATGTTTTGCAGTAGTCCAGTGAATCTGCCTCGGCTCACTCATGAATTGGCTAAGAGCATTCACAGCAAAACATATGTTTGATCTAGTGTTCGTCATATACATCAACGATCCAATCAACTGGTGATACATGGTGGGATCAACCAAGTCAGAATATGAAGTTGAGTCCCTCAACTTCTTCAGGTTTGCATCCATCGGAGTAGCCATGGACTTGCAGTCCAACATTCTAAATCTCTTCAGTATGTCGATGGTGTATTTTCCTTAACTTAGGAAAATTTCCTTCTACCTCTACCATACTTCTAATCCCAAAAAGTAATGCATCAATCCAAGATCTTTTATTTCGAACTCAAAAGCTAGCTTCTTCTTACACCATGCAATTAGCTTCTCATTTCCTATGAGGAACAAGTCATTGACATACAAAACTAGAATCACTGGCTCACCTTCCACAATCTTGTAGTAAAGATTGGGATATGCATCACTCTTGGTGAATCCCAGGCTTACAAAGTATCCATCTATCCGTCCATATCAAGCACAGGCTCCTTGCTTTGGTCTATGTAGAGCCTTTTTGAGCTTGCAGACGTGGGACTCCTTCCCTTGGAACACAAACCCATCTAGTTGTTCAATATAAACTTCTTCCTTGATTACACCATTGAGGAAGGCGGCCTTGAAATCCATCTGATGCACCTTCCATCCCATTGCTGAAGCAATAGCAATAATGGTTCTGATGGAAGTATGTCGAGCCATGGGAGCAAATGTTTCGTCGTAAACAATTCGTTCTTTCTGATAGAATCCCCTAGCAACAAATCTAGCCTTGTGTTTTTCCACACTACCATATGCTCCATGTTTGATCTTGAAAAGCCACTTGGAAGTCACTACTGATTTCCACTCAGGTCTCGATACAACCTCCCATACGTCATTCTTCTTGATGGATTGATATTCTTCCATCATGGCATCCTTCCAAACTTGGTTCCTAGATGCTTCTTCATATGTGGTTGGCTCTAAGTCAATGATGTGACTCATCAATGCTACATAACTTGAGAACCTCTGAGGTCTTTTGCTTTCCTGAAAAAGTTCCATGTGGAGCTTCATCTCCATCTACATCCTGCATCGTCTGTTGTGCCCATCTAGGCCTTTTTCGGCCAACTAAAATGTCTGTGTGAGCATCAACTAGCTCAACTGGACCGATGGAGTCAATCAGTTCTTCCTTTCGCAACTCCCTCTGAATTGTTGGAGGGGGAGATGATCTCATCTCTTCATTATCATCGATCTCCGTGTTAGATCCTCTTCCCTTCTGGATAGCCATTTCTTCTTTAAAAGGCACATCCCTACTGACTTCGATTTGCTTCGATCCTGGAATGTAAAATTTGTATGCCTTTGGAGACTCGTTGTATCCCACAAAAGTCCCCTTCTTTCCCGAAGGCTCCAATTTCGTCCTTTTCTCATTGGGCACATGTATGTAGACTGGACTGCCAAAGATACAAAGGCGGCCCACTTATGGCTTCACACTTGTGAAGGCTTCTTCTGGAGTCGTGTTCTCAAAGTTGATCCTCCAAGGAGATTAGTCAACACCCCACAATTTTGATGAAACTTCCTAATCCAAGCGTTAAAATAAGGTAGAAAAGGCTTCCCTTGTTAGGATATTTAAACACTTAGGAGTTAGTTAAGATCAACTTGTGTAATATATCCGTTAGGTAAAAGTGTGTTTCTTTAGTATGCATTAGTATGCATTTGTAAATATTCTAATCCGACGGTCACGATATGTTCTAGACATAGAGTGATCCGACGGTTCAACTTCTCTTAGATCATACCTACCATTGATCCGTGGCTTAACACCCGATTGGTCTATGATCTCTATTTAAAGAGCATAGAGGGTCCTTGGCTAGTTAATCGATTATGATAAGCTCATGTAACTTTCTTTCTTTTGCATAATAAATTGCTCCAAGTAGCTATTTGGCTGGGGTCGTGGATTGTTTCCCTCTCGAGGGTTTTAACTACGTGACAAACATCGGTGTGTTGATCTGTGATCTATTTGTGTGAAGCGGTTGCTCAAGGTGTTCAGTCTTTTGGGAGTACCCTGTGTACCCGAACATGGTATCAAAGCAGAGGTCTCAGGTTCAATTCCCCCGAGCTACGCCGGAGGCGAGGTGTTGGAATATCGGGTACCTCCAAATGGTATAACCGCTGCACCTCTGGGAATATAAAAACAAGTGGACTAACCACCACTCCTGGTGATTGGAATTTGGGCCTTGTGCTGGGTTTCAAATGTTCACCAACATCTGCAAGTTTTGGTGTAACGGCAAACCTTACATGGTATCAGAGCGTTTATGAAAAGCTGCTTCCGGTTTTGATCAAGATCTGGAACTGGTATTGCCGAAACTTTGAAAGGGTTCCTGGTTCTAGATTTTCTGTGCATTTGTGGCCTGTGGGAGTTGTTCCATTGCGTCCAGAGCGTCGTTTCCATCGGGAAATAGTTTTCGTTTTTACCAAAAACCATTTCCATTTGATTTAGAAACACCCATTTCGGCAAATCTGAAGGTATAATGTTACAGTGACGGATTTGTTTAAATTTTTTTTAAATCTCTCATATTTTATCAGTTTTTAGATCTTTATTGTTTTAGTCTCAGACTGTTGCCTTCCTTGGCTGCGTATGCTCTTTGTCGTGCACCTTGTGCGATCGTGGTGAATCAGAAACAAAGAGAAATTTTTTTCTTGTCTTTTCGGCTACGTATGCTCTTTGCTGTGCACCTTGTGCGATCACGGCAAATCAGAAACAGTGAGAAAACTTGAAAACATAGACTTTCTGGGTAAGCTAACAAGGATCAAACCCCATTGTGTGGAAAATGTTTTTTTGTTTTTGTTTTTCGTTTTTTTTTTTTTCTGATTTGCAGAAAAAAAAAGGCAAGCACGGAGAACAAGAGAGAAGAGTAAAGAAAAGCGCCTTTTCTCTTTCCATTCTTTTACGTACCTTTTAAACTTAGCACACTTGATCCAAAGTTGCTTTATTCCTTAATAGGTCTTGAGTTCAAATCTTATTAAGCTACTTTTTAGTGCATGCAATTTCTATTTTCAAGTTACTTTATTGTAAAAGTGTAATATCCCAAACTGATATTTTTCTTTTTATGTTTATACTGTAGATGACTAATAGACTTACTCCTTAATCAAATAGGAAAGCAAACCCCGAACCTTGCTTGCATGCAGTTGCATACAAATATGTGCCCTAGAAAAATACTGAGATGCTATAAAATAGGAGAAATCAATGCATGTACATACCAGTATATAGATCAGCTGATGGTGAAGAGACTGGTCCTAGCATGCAAGGATTCTGCCGGAGTAATAAGGAGATACAAATCATCCTCCACAGGTGAATGCACCCTCCTCTCAAACTATATAAGCTCTAGAATAATAAATAAGCTGCTGCTAGAAGCCTGGATGATGTGCACTAGGGTTATAATACCCCTCTGATGATGATGGAAGCAGCATGCGGAAGTTTTGAACCCTGTAGGTAGGAAAACGAATTGCTTTGTCTCTAATCACGGTGACATGGTGTGACGGTGAAACCCTTTGGCTAGATGAATAATCAACCTCCCGGAATAACTGCTGAATGTAACCTGATGATGAACTAGTGCTGAACCTGGATGATCCAACCTGATGATGAACTAGTGCTGAACGTGGATGATCCAACCTGATGATGAACTAGGGCAGATAGATTTCGCTACCAAAATACACCAGTTAGCTGAGCATGCGCTCAACCCCAACTTAGCTCGCCGAGCTCTCCAATTCGACTCCACAAATCAATTATCACATTAGTGCCTTCTCCATTCACTTTATCTTTCTTTTATAACTCTCAACTACGAAAACCCTAACTTTTGACCTAATTAGGTCACTTTATCTTCTAATTTGCAGTTGACTTGCATGCATGCGCATGGAGACTTAATCGGGTGCATACATCATTAAATAATGCCCGAATGTCATGCATGCAGGTGGCCTTTGGCTCTAGTGGCCCTCTTCAACCCAATGGTGATATAATATTGATGCCCTAGATCTTCTATAAATGGCATCAGTCTTCGGTTGATTCCTTGACTGTCAATATCCGCTCGAACCTATAGGAATCACATAGGTTAGCGGGTTGGTCCTCAATACCTGAGCAGAAGAGGACATTACAAAAAGTGCATTTCACATAAATAAAATAAAATAAAAAGTGAGTCACTCAAGTCTTTTAATTTATTACCGCACTATTTAAAAGTAACATTATTGTAAAAGTGAACATCACTTATTCTACAAAAGTGATTCACTTAAAAGCAACTTTATTGTAAAGTGATTGTCAAAGGTTGATCTTGGGAAGAGGGGGGTTCTTTTTTTTTAGTTGGTCAAGTTAATATCTACCACCTCACTATTGGGGACATCTTCAACATTTTCTTTGATCAAGCATAACTTCATCATCCAGAATCAGTTTTCAGTGCCGTTTTTTTTAAAACCGCATATTTTTTCGAGCTCTTTGCATCCCGATAGTCAGTTTCTGTTCTTTCAGCCATTAATTTACAGTGTGGCCTCCCCTTGTGATATTATACTTACAAGTTCTAACTATTTCTCATGGAAATCTCGTATGGAGGATGTTCTACGAAGTAGAGGACTTTTCAGGATAACCTCAGGGAAAGAAACAGAACCCACTGATGATGATAAGAAAATTAATTGGGCAAATAGATGTGATGAAGCTCGTGGATTGATTGGGATGTCAATCTCTACTGATTTGCGATTCCACATATCTGGAATTGATGAACCTGATCAAGCTTGGGAAAAGTTGGAATCTGTGTTTGGTAAACACAATGAAATTCGGGGTCATCACCTTGAAAATGAGTTGATTTTCTTGAATCCAAATGATTTTTTATGCATTCAAGACTATTTATCTAAGTATAAAACTCTTAGACTCTTATGTGCAGAATGCAAAATTAAGAAAGAAGACAAACAATGTATTTAAAATATTCTTTCCAAACTTGGACCTACATATTCTGTTTTTGTGTCTACATTCTACTCCATGAAAGAATCCTTGACTACAGCTAGCTATCAAGAGCCTAGTCTTGAATCCTTTTGTGATTCCTTAATTAGAGAACAAGACAAGCTCATTCATCTTGGAATAATTAACAATGCAGATACATCTGGGAAAGCCTTATTGTCCCAACAGAAAGAAAAGTCCAAGCCTCCCAAGAAACAGAATTTTCGCAATAATAAGCCAAACAATAAGGGTCCAAAACCCTCTCAGTCAACTCCTTTAAAAAATGACAAAGGATCCAAGCCAAAAGGAAAGAAGACTGAGCGTCATTGCAATTTTTGTGGGAAAGATAATCATGATGAATCTAAGTGTTTCAAGAAGATGGCAGCCTTGGAAGCAGCAATGAAGAAGCACCACATAAGCCTAGATTTGTCTTCAGAATCTACCTCTCATCGACATGCACTTTGTGCTTCTGGTTACTCTTATACTACATCTTCTTCTTCTACTTCAATTGAATGGCTCATTGATTCTGGAGGATCTTATCATATGGCTAAGGGTCAAGTCATCTTTTCTACTATGCATGAATGTAACACCAAGCAAATATTTGTTGGTGATGATAGATCTCTAAGTGTTGTAGGATCTGGAACAATTCCAGTAGAAAATGGTCATTATAGTGATGTACTATGTGTTCCAAAAATTTCCTGCAATTTGTTATCAGTCTATCAAATTACTCATTTGGGTGAAGGTAAAACTGTGACGTTTACACCTCACCAAGTTGTAATCAAGGATTTTAAAAATCCTCTAAATGTCCTTGCTACTGGACTGTTGATGATATTACCAGGTTGTACAAATTTAACAACTTTGGGTCATCACCTTTTCTTTCAGTTTTTTGTTGGCATGAGCGATTTGGTCACTTAAATTATCGCTCATTGCAACAACTATGTAAAGACAATATGGTGACTGGTCTTCCGATGGTATCTTGCAAGGATGGTGTTTGTTCCGGTTGTGTACTTGGAAAACACCATCGGGACAGTTTTGACAAACATGCCTCTTTGCACGCTTCGGTTCCCTTAGAGCTTGTGCATAGTGACTTGTGTGGCCCTCTTCCATCTGCTTCCTTTTCTGGTTTCAAATATTTCTTAACTTTCATTGATGACTAATCCATACGCACTTGGGTTTACTTCCTAAAACTTAAGAGCGAAGTATTTAACATGTTCTTGGCCTACAAGGCCCTTGTGGAAAAACAATCTGGTCATCAAATTATTAAATTAAGATCTGACAATGGAGGAGAATATGTTAACAACAAATTCACTACTTCTGCACTGAACAAGGAATCTAACAACAACACACTGTTCCATATACACCACAACAAAATGGTGTAGCTGAACGGAAGAACCGGATTTTAAAAAAAATGGCTAATTGTATGATCCAATCTAAGGGACTAAGTCTTCAATATTGGGCTGAGGCCATAAATTGTGCAAATTACATAGTTAATCACACACCCACTAAAGTTTTACAAGGTATAACACCGGAAGAAGCATGGAGTAAAATTAAACTAGATGTAAGTCATTTTCGTGTGTTTGGTTGTGAAGCATGGGCTCACATTCCGGATAAAAAACGGAAAGCATTGTAGCCTAAAAGTGAAAAGTGCATATTTGTTGGATATTCTGAAGATGTAAAAGGTTATAGACTTCTTCAGCCCCATTCACATGATATAATCATTAGAAGAGATGTTAAATTTGATGAAAATCTCTTGGCCTGCGAGCCTAACTTGGCGGGTATGCCATCTTTGGCCTGCGAGCCTGATTCAGCGATTGTGCCTTCTTCTTCTTCTTCTTCCAACTTCCTTGACAGGTTTCCAACTCCAGTTTCTGATGATGAAAGTGAGGATGAAAATCCACCTCCGCCTGCTCATGTTCCTCTAATTGCACCAGCACCAATGCTTCCTCAATGGGTCCATTCAACATGTGAAGCAGATAGTGATCTTGCCGGTGATCTTGCCGATGATCCTAGATATCAACGTCGAACATGTTCTTAGTTTCAGCGAGCCTCTTCTCTTTTGTCTTAAGTTTCCGAGAATCATGATCCAGAAACTTTTGCAGAAGCTTCAGGAAATCCAAATCGGGATGCAGCTATGGATGAAAAATATCGTTCCTTAATGGCGAACAATACTTGGGATCTTGTTCGTCTTCCAAAAGGAAGAAAACGTGTCATATGTAAATGGGTCTACAAAACTAAGTATGCATCAGATGGAAGTGTTGAAAGACTTAAGGCAAGGTTAGTTGCCAAAGGTTTTTCCCAAGTTGAAGGGATTGACTATAATGAAACCTTTGCTCCTGTCACAAAAATGAATTCCATCTGCCTTGTTCTTTCCCTTGCAGCCTTACATAACTGGGAAGTCCATCAAATGGATGTCAAGACTGCCTTTTTACATGGTGATTTACAGGAGGAAATTTACATGGAACAACCTCCTGGATATGTTCAGGATAACTCTGGCCTTGTCTATCTCCTTAAGAAATCCTTATATGGCCTTAAGCAAGCTCCTAGAGCTTGGTATGCCAAAATGGATAGCTTTCTCCTTGACACTGGTTTTTCTAGATGCCATTCTGACCCCAATGTCTATACCAAGAAAGTAGGAAACCATCTCATCATACTTGTTCTTTATGTTGATGATCTTATCCTTACTGGTAGTGACCCTAAACTTATAACCCATGTGAAATCCAGTCTTAAGCAAAATTTTGAAATGCCAGACTTAGGACATTTGCATTAATTTTTTGGTCTCCAAGTCTTGCAAACCAAAGAAGGAATCTTTCTTTCCTAGTCTAAGTATGCTTGTGACCTTCTTCGTCGCTTGCACATGGAAGATTGTAAACCAGCCCCTTCTCCCTTCTAGTCTGGAGTCAAACTTTCTACCAATTGTACTTCCCCTGAAGTAGATGCCACCTTGTATAGTCAGCTTGTTGATAGTCTTTTATACTTGACTCATTCTCATCCTGACCTTTCCTTTACCGTTGGTCGTGTTGCCCGTTATATGCAAACTCCTCATGAAAGTCACTGGAAAGCAGCAAAAAGAATACTTCGATATATTCGAGGTACAATTCAGTTTAGGATTCATTACAATACAGGGTGGAAACCTTTGTTGGTTGGTTTCACTGATTCAGATTGGGCCGGCGATCCTGATGATCGAAAGTCTACTGCAGGTTATGTGTTCAGTCTAGGATTTGGACCTGTCACATGGGCTTGTAAGAAACAACAAGCTCTTGCTCTTTCTTCAGCAGAAGCAGAATATCGAGCCGCAATTAATGCCAGCCAGGAAGCTTTATGGCTTCGACAGATCCTATCAAAGTTTGGATTCGCGCAGCAGCAACCTACTCCACTTTGGTGCGACAATCAAACTGCCATCAAGCTTGCCAAAGATCCAGTTCTACATCAACGCAGCAAACACATTGAGCTACACATGCACTTCATCAGAAATCTTGTTCATGATCATGTTCTTGAAATGCTCTATTGCCTTACAGATGATCAAGTTGCAAACATCTTCACCAAGTCTCTTACAGAAGCAAAGTTTTCTAAACTTCGATCTATGTTAGGAGTTCAGGAATGTGTCCTCAAGGGGGATAGGCTCTAATGCCTCCTTCCTTCTTCTAATAGTGTCACTTTTGTAAATCCTTCAATCCTATCCCAAGTTGTTCTTAAGGGGGGATGTTAGGATATTTAGACACTTAGGAGTTAGTTAAGATCAACTTGTGTAATATATCCATTAGGTAAAAGTGTGTTTCTTTAGTATGCATTAGCATGCATTTGTAAATATTCTAATCCGACAATC